>CACRXK020012851.1:0-14629 GCA_902702795.2 Paramuricea clavata
TCTGAAACATATTTTCATATATACTAGGTATTTGGGGTTATATTCAAATGGCATATGTACCGCCGGAGCTTTGCAAGAAAATGGAAGAATATTTCAAAGACGCATTTAATATGTGTGGCTGGAAATTATTCTCAAGTGTATTTTTTGGAGAACCAGTGTATGACGATGACTACACTATCTCATCACTCGAACTCCAACGACAGCATTTTGTGAAGGGGATCGAGCAATTGCTGCAGGAATTTCAACAACATTTGGTGGGGAAAAGAAAAGCAAGCAACACAGATCAGTTGTCTGAGTGGTATGATGCATTGTGGGATTGTTTGGCCAAAGTCACTGACGCCGAGGGGAAACTTTTGGCATTTGACTGCGAGCCGTATGAGGAATTGAGGTTGGTAGTGGGTAGTGTTAAGTTGTGGCTGTAGCCAAGACGACTGGAGAGGAAAGAGAGTATGGCGGTAGCAGGGTCGAAATTGAACAAGGATCTTCTCAATTTGTGCCCCCCTCATATACGTTGGAGCTCCACTTTGTGAATCCCTGCACACTCTGTTGGAGCCACCCCTCAACCCCAAAACTGCTCCTTCTTTAGCTTGAGTGCCCCCCTCCCATCTTGAAACCCGCCTTCTTCAGTTATGGCCCCACTCTCAAATTGTTGCCTTCCACTTAATATCTTTCATTGTCCCCCTGTCAGTCAGGTTATAACTCTCTTCTCTTAAGGTGCCCTCTAGCTACCCACCCTAGGAATACTCCCCTCTTAAATCATCACTCTTTCCCTTGGGGAGCTCTCAAGTCCCCCCGCTCCCCACCCCTTAAACTCCCTCCCAAGTTGATGCACCCTTTCTCAGTTTAGGGAGCACGTCACTGTCTCAAGTTACTCCTCTCCATACATTAGTTACCCCACTCCCCAAGGTGCTGCTCCCTCTCACATACTCCCCTCCACCCCACGTTTAAGCTTGGATAGTTAGCTGTACCTAAATTTTTGTCCTTAATTCCAAACAGCTGAAATAACATAATATTAATATTTTATTTTGCAGAGATATAGCTCAGCGCGAACGTTCTGAGTGTGCCTCAATGTTCAACCAACAGTCGATGACCGCCTCAACATTCCAGGATAATGCTCAGAATTTTAGCCAATGGGAAGACCAGTATATTGAATCAGTGAAGAAGATAAATGAATTTCGAATCGCGCATTTTAAAATATCGCTACCGCGGTTGCAACAAATGTTCCAGCTACTGCGAGATGATTCTGAAAAATTTACAAATGACAATAAAAATAGGACTGGTTAGTTGAAAAAATGTTTAGTGAGATTTTTATCATCAATAATTCATGAGATTTTTATCATCAATAAAAGGGAATCAGTACCGTGTCATTGTCTTCATGCCCTAGGGATAAGTTATGTCAACTTTTACTTTGAATTTCTCTTTGCATACCTCAATATATGTTACTGTAATAAATATGGTATGATATAGTGTATGGCATATGATGTTATGATATGGTATGGCTTCTGTGTAGTATTCTGTGCCAGTACCTTCTTCATGATTCGTCACTCCATTCTGTGGTCACTCGGCAAGTACCCTAAACAGAAGTAGTCACCCCCTGGAAATATCCATGACTTTCTCCCACATAGCACCATTTTGGATATTTCCAGGGGGTGACTACGGTACTTCTTTTTAGGGTACCTGCCGAGTGACGAATCATGACGAATAGCGCTTATGCAAAAAACAATGGAGATGGCCTTCTGTGTAGTAGTATTCTGTGGTACTGGTATGGTATAGTAAGGTATGGTATGGTATGGTATGGTAATCTGGTAATTCATGGTATTTTTCTATTTCCTATTCACAGTTGCGACAAAACTATATCAACTCGAGAAAAAATCTTTTCAAAACGAGATAGAAATGTTGAACTGTACGAACCAACTAAAAATACTGGAACGAGACAAGATACGACGTGACGCCCTGGCTCTGGATGAAGACCTCACCATGCCTCAGAGACTGAACGAGAAAGAAGTCCAAGTTTACGAGAAACAATGCGAGATCCTTGCCACAAGCTTTGATATTCAGGACAAAAACGAAAAGCTGGTTCGCCTTGATTTACAAAAGATGGCAAGCGAAGTGACAGGCGAAGAATTGGAAAGATTAAAAGGGAATTTAAATAAAAGTTTGACTACGATTTCAAGGAAAAAAGCCATTTTACGAAACAAAACGGTAAAGTTTTAGAATATCATAGACATAGTATTATTCAACTGTTCAATCGTCATTTGTATATGCAGAAAGTGTGAATATAGATTAAATAAAGGTTCGTTAACTTGTGATATATATTTTAGAAAATATGTGAAGGAGAAATAAAAAAACTTACAAGACAGGGCAAAGAAAAACAAGAACAATATGTCACGCACCACGCGGTGCAAATGGTAAATGTAACAATATTTTTTTCTAAACAAATTTTGTCCGAAAATAGCGTTCCAAAAAGGTATGGATAGGTGTTTTGTGACGTCCTACGTAAAACCATGGATAATAAAATAAATTATATTATATTATTATTATATTTATTTTATTATCCATGGTAAAACTACGCGCTACATTATCAAGTACAATGACAATGACCAATGTAAACGTAGCCTCAATTTATATGTTTGTTGTCGTGGAGTCGAACTGATAAAACTCGGTTGACCCAGGTTGATTTTTATTCTCGCTGTAGAAACTTGAAAAGCGCCGTGAACAGGACGAGAAGAAAAAGGAAGTAAGACTGGAAGAACGACAGAAAGCGTTGTTGAGACTCAAAGAATACAAGAAGGTTAGGCGAGGAAATCTTCTCATTAAAATTTCGCCGTATAAAGCGGCATGAAAAATGGTGGAAAACGTCTGCTGTCAGGAAATTTTTAATAAAATATCTTCGCAGGAAATTGTTTTACATCCAGCAGGAAATTTTTGTATTGAAATGCCATACAATTTGCTTGTTGATTTAAAATTCCAAATGTATTTTTGAAATCAAATTGTCACGTGTGGAGATTGATTGAAGTAGTATAGCACTCTATCTGAAACCTAGCTGCGCAGAAAGTCTAGCCTGCGAGCAGGCTACCCAGAGAGCCTGCTCGCAGGCTACAGAAAGTCTCACATTTGGTATACACAAAAAAATTTTATTTTTGAACTTTGCTGTCAGGAAGAAAAATGTTTTTCAAAAAATACAACTAAAACAGAATTATGCCACTTTCTCATAGAAAAACCCAAAAGCCAAAGACGTGAAACCGCCTCGTTACCAAGCCCCCTCCGTGCGCAAACAGGAAGAGAAAATGAAAAATACCCCCAACCTGGATACAAATGCGAGTGCTCGACCTACCACAGCCACCAGTACTCCCCTTGCTAAACCTGTTCTAAGAAAAGACGAATCCCCAAAAGAAAACGGATCTATTGGTAGCAACAACACATCTTCACCTCCGGGGGCAGTTTACGCTCCTCCCCAACCTCCCGGTACTATCTGTCCCCCACCTCCTCCCCCACCTCCTGGGGCAGTTTGTCCGCCACCACCTCCCCCACCCCCTCCTCCCCCAGGAATACTACCTCCCCCGAGTTTCTCGGCAGTGGCGATCACGGGTCAGAGGAGAAACAAGTCTCCGGCGGGTCAAGCAAGTTCTCTGTCTCAACAGACCTTGGATTTGGATGCTTTGAAAATTGCCCGATGTCGCTTGAAAAAACAAGGTGTGTCTTGTGGTATTTATACCGTAAACATCCGAATACAAGCCTCCCTAGTATACGATGCCCAAAATCCTGACCAATCCCCACATTCTCATCGAACTTATTTTTTCTTCAGATAACACAACTCCTGCAGTGAACAACAATCAGAAAGGATTTCCGTCAGGCAACGAGTTGACTCGCGCCATCCAGAATGTCAAACTACGTAGAGTTGTGAGTCAAGAGAAACCAGCGGAGCTATCACCTGACGGCGCGGAGTTCCTCAAGAAGGCGCTGGAACGAATGAATAAATTTACCAACCTGTCTTTTGACGACGACCAAGGGGATGAAGATGAGCAGGAGTGGTAAAGATGTGACTATAGGAGACAATAAGGGTTTTAATGTATTTAATTGTCACTAATACTATATATTGGAGATTGTATAGAATTGTCAGATAAGGATAACCAGAGCAAGAAGTGTAAAATATAGGATCACATGACTACCATATAATCATGTTCCCCATATTTTAAATAACAGTGAATTTTGGCAACTGACAACGATAACAGCTGAAAACAGAATCACTCACTAACAATATTTAACAGGAATGATACCCATTTTGCACTAACTCAAAACAACCAAAACCATTAAACCGTCGTTGATTGACGTTAAATAGATTTATCTATATATTAGAATATAATTAAAATTGTCTGAACATGTTATGTGCTTCCAATAAATATTTATCATCAACTCAAATTATGCTTCATTCACTTTAAGTGTTCTGGAGACTTATTTGTACAAGTATTCTCTGGTTCTCATTTTCTACAGTACATGAACATACAATTCCTTTCTTCTTCACACAACTGTTTGTCACCATTTAACTTATTTCTGCGAATTTGTTTTGTATTTAAAATAAATTTCAAAGAGATCTTGCCATGTCTTAGCCTGTTATACATGCACTTTCACTTGTCTTGTTGTGACATTGTTTTGTTTTGCTTTATTCTTGAAGTACCGCCACCTATATATACCCGAGGCTCTGCAACATCTTTGTTTTTCATCATATCGTCTGTTCGCGTAATGGTTCTCTTTTCAAAAGTTCATCGATAGATTTACTTAAGCACTTTTTCAATGTTCTCTGCTTCCAGAACGAACTTTTTCCAGAAAGGTCCATTTCCACTCAAGAAAAATTTCCACGGGCAGAAAATTTTCCGAAAATATCATTGTTAAAAGTTGAAAATTTTCAACTTCAACATTCTTTTCCGGCGACGGAAAATTTGTGTCGGCCAATCACATTTTACAAAATTTTCTTTCCGCGGAAAATTTTCCTCAGTGGAAATGGGCCTTCAAAGATCAACTCTTTCCTTCGTCTCCTTTCCTTCCAACTCTTTCCTAAATTGTTCTTATTTCTTCAATGTCCTCTATTTTCCAGAACGATATAAAGATCAATTCTTTCCTTCGTCTCCTTTCCTTCCAACTCTTTACTAAATTGTTCTTATTTCTTCAATGTTCTCTGTTTTCCAGAACGATATAAAGATCAATTCTTTCCTTCGTCACTGTTCATGTATTTTCTTGCTTGATTCTTGGAGACCGTCTTCTCTCCAAAATGACTAAACTGTTCTTATTTCTTCAATGTCCTCTGTTTCTCAGCATGTTCTACAGTCTTAGTATCAACATACAGTCCTTTCCTTCTCCTAACACTGTTCATGTATTTCCTAGCTTGATTTTCAGAGTCTGCTTTCTCTCCAAAATGAAGATATTCTTCCTCGGTGGTTGGAACCCAGTAAGGATCAAGATCTATTACCTGAAAATGATATAACACGGACATCAACATGCTTATTCCTAAAGCCTGGCGTTTGGATACAAAAATCTGCCCAGTAGATCACAGTTTGACTGGAATCATTACATTACATTACATTATTATTCAGCTCACTGAATTGTCACTCGTGGAAATTGGGAAAACGAGAAATTGTGTGAAAACACTCCGCCCTCCGGGCGTCGTGTTTCCACACAATTTCTCGTTTAGCCATTTTCCACTCGTGTTGATATAACATATCATGATATTTATATTTGTTAAATTGACTATATTTACCTCCCAATGAGTAAACTGTAATAAAGGTCTTGCCAGACCACTGGTTCGTTTCCTAATTTCCTCCGTAAACCCAAAACTCTCTGCCACAGGCAATACTGCGTTCACTATAAATACATCTGATCCCTCCTTCATTTCCTCGCCAAGAACTTTGCCTTCACGTTTTGCTATGACTCCGTACATTTTCCCCAAAACATCTGCAGGCGTTTGAATATTACAGGTGTACATAGCTGCCATCAGGCGCGCGGGCTGCAGTAAGAATGCCTGTCGGCAGCCGTCCTTTACGGTAGAAATAATCTGTCCTGAGAGAATACTGAATAATGTCTGACGTGAAACAAGCTTGCTTGTTTCTTGGCTTGAGTTCTTTGTATTTTCCTCTACCTGTTTTTCTACGGTGTTGCTTCGTTGTGACAGGGCAGAATCTTGCTCATTACCAAGCGAATTAACACTTGTAGTTTCTTTCTTTTTTAAAACCACACAAGACTTTTCATTCAAGTCATCCAACGCTTTCACGTCTTTTTCCTTCTCTTCCGCGAGCAACTCTTTAAAATTACGAGAATAGATTCTTGGAAAGCACGTTTGTTTGAAAATTAAAGACAAAAAATATGAACAGAAAAAGATAGCGGAAATTCTATTTTGAAAACAGTTCTTTCAAATCGGTGCCCATAGCAGTTTATAAATAGTTTACAATTTGATGTTTGTGATGTTACTCTGAGTGTATATCCACACCGAGCAAGCTTGAAAAATATGCCTTCCCACCGTGGCCAGGCATATTTTTCAAGCTTGTCTGGTGTGGATATACACTCAGAGTAACATCACAAGCATCATATTCACCTGAGTACATTACACCTACACAGAAAAAATCAATTTACAATTTATATCAACTCGAGTTGGGATTCAATTGACCAACGTTTGTGTCCGAAGAGCACTCTCTAATTCTGTTATAACCATATGAAATTTTTCTCTCTGGGAAAGAGCATGATGAAATCGACAAGTCGCTACTTGGAAAGCATTAAGAACAACTCACCAAGGTCGTGTGACTGCCAACTCTCATGCGTTTGATACGGCGGGATTAAGGACATATATGGATAAAATTGTACAGCGCGAGATAGCCCCACTCTCATCCTACCTGCCTTGATAGACTTACCTGGATTTTGGATTTCTTCAGGCTCTTCTGTGGGGCAAGTGAGTTTACCACCTTTACCATATAGATGTAAATTTCCATCGTTTTCTACCTTTTGTTTAACCATTTCCCCCTCGCCTTGAGAACTGTAATCAATGATAATGTTCTCGATAATAAAACAGACTCCCATCAGAGGTTCTTCACACAACGGTCCAGCCGAGGTAGCAAGTTGAAAACCATTGATTATACTGTTGTCGTATTCACGGTAAGATGTTTCTGCAAGTGATTGACTTTCGTCTTTTACTAAAGGTGAGAACGAGGTTATATTAATTCTAAACTAAACTTTATTTATACTGGGTAGCTCTATCAGTTCTAAACTGTTTTCCCTAGAGGTCCAGTAAGGATCATCCCTTATTGACCCCGTGTTACTATATAGGAGGAAACCTAAACTAAACTAACTTTATTTATACTGGATAGCTCTATCAGTTCTCAACTGTTCTTCCTAGAAGTCCAGTGGAAACCTAAACTAAGCTAACTTTATTTATACTGGATAGCTCTACCAGTTCTAAACTGTTCTCCATAGAGGTCCAACTAAACTAAATACAAGCTGTGAGATTTTGACGCGTGCACCCCATTGAGATATAGTCCTCCACTCATCTTCATCACAAATTTTGACAAAATATAACCTACCTATATCCCTCCATACTGAAGGTCTCTGATAATCAGATATTCTATTCAACAAGATATTAGGACCAACATGTCTTGGTCCAAATGCCCAAATCTTATCAGCAGCGTCTTGCCATTCCTCCCCAGACTCCTCAAATGCGTTTCTCAATTTCTCATAAAATTCCTTCAACTTTTCCAAAGCGCTTTCCTTAATTTTTCCCGTTCCGGTTTTCCGCAAAAATTGCAAATCTTTCAGGAGACTGGGACTAGTATCCAGCAGTCGGGTGACGTCATCGGGTAACGGACATGCCCGGATGAAGATCGTGCATCGTTTGTTACCAGTCTGCGCGCGATATAAACCAGTTTTGACGTCAGCGATATTTTGAGATTCCGTTTGATCGTTTTCATGTTTGGAGTCACTTGCCTCTCCTTGAATAAACTGTAAGTGACATCATCAAATGTTAAACAAAATAACAGGAGGAAACCTACACTAAACTAACTTTATTTATACTGGATAGTTCTATCAGTTCTAAACTGTTCTTCCTAGAGGTCCAGTAAAGATCATCTCTTATTGATCCAGTGTTACTACAGGAGGAAACCTAAACTAAACTAACTTTATTTACACTGGATAGCTCTATCAGTTCTAAACTGTTCTCCCTAGAGGTTCAGCAAGGATCATCTCTTATTGATCCAGTGTTACTACAGGGAAACCTAAACTGAACTAACTTTATTTATACTGGATAGCTCTATCAGTTCTAAACTGGTCTTCCCAGAGGTCCAAACAAAAGTCATCTCTTATTGGAATTAGAGTATACCCAGAGAAAACCTGTGGTGTTTGCTAGAGTCAAACTGGAACCACTCTTCTCACACGGAACTGAAGTGAAATGATAATCAGCCAACTGCATATTGCTGAAAATTTGAATTTGTAACGGTTTCCTACCTCTCTGTTTTCTTTAGTAATATTTTTCCCAGCCTGAACATTACCAGGCTCGTTCTGAATGACTTCATTGACCATGTCAACTGTGGGTGGGGTCACGACTGTTTCCCTGAATGGAATTATGGGATCGGATACTTTCAACTTCACATTGGCGTAACGTTTCTTCAAGTCATCTATGCATCGTTGAATGTGAACCTCACCAGTTCCAACCAAAACATGTTCCCCTGAGAAAAAAAACACTTACTTGGTCATCTGCTTTGATGGAAAAGCACTTTACTTAACTAATTTTATTTACACTGAATAGCTCTATCAGTTCTAAATTGTTCTTCCTAGAGGTTCAGTAAGGATCGTCTCTTATTGACCCAGTGTTACTACGAGAGGAAACCTAGGCTAAAGTAACTTTATTTATACTGGATAGCTCTATCATTTCTAAACTATTCTCCCTAGAGGTCCAGTAAGGATCATCCCATATTGATCCAGTGTTACTATAGGAGGAAACCTAAACTAAATTAACTTTGTTCATACTGGATAGATCTATCCATTCTAACCAGATCTCCTTGGAGGCCTTTATTGATCCAGTATTACTATAAGATCAAATACCCTAGCCACATTTCCGCCCACGCTGGACAATGCAATGAAGCATACCTGTTTCTTGCACGAGAACTTCGACAATAGGGTCAGCCTGATTAAGCAGGCACATCCCGCGATGTAAGGCTGACATGTTGCCCGGATGGAGTGGTTCCACAGCCACGCGAACAATCGGTCTCACATCGTAAGGTAAAGCGGTAAACGGTGGGCAAGCCAAGGTACTTGATATAGTAGCGGATTTAAGGATGTAATTTTCTAAGCCGCCGATACCCACGACATTTCCAGCTGGGACCCGGGTCAACGATTCCAACTCCCGTCCCATCAACAGATAGAGGTTTTTCACAGTGAAACTAGCCATGTGTTGTCCACTCTCACGACGATCTATTGACTGGGCCGCTGACAAAACTGACATGTTGGACCTAAGGATGAAAAATATTGAACACGTATACTGTAGACTGACCTATATCCCAGAGTAAGTACATACAGAGGTCTCACTTGTGCGGGAAAACGTAAGGTAGTTTTTACTGCGCATATCTGGCGGCCATGTTCTTAGCAAGTGTGCTAAAGAGAGGCATTCACACCCCCCCCTGGAACATTAAATTTCAAAATGTTTTGAGGGGGGTGACGGCTTTTCTTTGGGACACTTGCTAAAAATATGGCGTCCTTAAAAAATCGCTAAATTAACCCGAAGTGAGGCCTCTGTATGTACTTACTCTGTATAAACTCTCAAAGATTCTTTGTTCAAAGCGTCTAAAGTGTCAACCTTCTCTAAAGGCCTTGGGGAGGAACAGCCCACAGCTAGTCAGCTATTATACTGGCGCCTTGGTTTGGATTGTTGGATAACTCATTCGAAGTCTTTATAAAAGTATGTTTACACACGATATCAGTTCTAAACTGTTTTCCATTGTTATGCCAGTGTTACTGCAGGAGGAAATCGAAACGTAACTATAACTTTATTCATTCTTGAAAATTCTAAGCTGCCCCCTTAAGACACCTCCGTTGTGCAGGAGATAAATTTTCGTCCCAGAAGTAAAAGACATGCATGCCCTAACAACCAGTGTGCTGTCAAAAGCCGGAGAACTAAATACCAACGTCTTTTATACAATAACGACAATAGTCACTTACTGTGAATACATCTGCTCACTAACGTCCTCAACGTTTACAACATCCTCCGTGCAAGGCTCATGTTTTGGTCCAAGTACAAACAATTTCTCTCCCTTCTTAATCACGCCACTGTAAACTCTCGCAAACGCAAGAAACTGGTCTGGGGGTTCGCTGGGATTTGCATTATCATTGCACAGCTCGGAGGTACCGTCAGTTTGTGATATCTCTGCTTGACCATCGACGGTTGTACTTGTGTTTTGAATGATGGCCTCTGGTTCAGTGGATGTCGTGGCAGAGTCGACTTCGTCTTTTTTCCTTGCGGATAACATTTCAGTGTGTTTTTGTCTTGCTCGTTCCCGCCTTTGAGCCAGTTCTTCTTGTGTCAATGGCCTGGAAACACGAATATAAACTTTTCCATATACTGTATGAAGGCTTTATCTCACCTGCCCGGGATGGCCGACTTTCCCGTATAATATAGCATTGAACGGCATTGAAAATACAAAAAAAAACCACATAAACATCCAATCATCCATACCTACGTCTGTTTTGTGGCAAGGCTTGCTCGTCAACTGCAAACATTTTACTGACAAATATAATCACTGGATCTCCATCTTCAGAACTGCATTTTAAGAACGCTAAATGAAATAAAGTTTAGTTTAGGTTTCCTCCTCAATGAATACTGGATCAATGTGAGATGGCTCTTACTGGACTTCCAGGGAGAACAGTTTATAGAACTGATATAGAGCTATCCAGTGGAAAGTATAACGTTAGTTTAGGTTTCCTCTTGTAATAACACTGGATCAATGTCCTCTAGGAAAAACAGAGCTATCCAGTATAAATTAACTTTGTTAGCTTAGGTTAATCCTGTAGAAAACTGGATCAATAAAAGATGACCCACAGTGGACCTCGGCTCTACGCGGAGAAGACTTTATAGAACTGATAAAGTTACCCGGTATAAATAAAGTTTGTTTAGCTTAGGTTAATTCCTCCTGTAGAAAACCGGATCAATAAAAGATGACCCTCACGGAGAACAGCTTTAATAGAACTGATAAAGCTCTCCGGTATAAATTAAGAAGTCAAAACATCACCTCCCTCCTCCTAAAAGAGACACCAATTCCTGAATACATAATACCATATATACCTTGTTTAAGTGACTTCGTCTCATCAGGCAAAGACTCAAACGATCTTAATCCACTGCACATTAATTTTTCTACTCTTTCAGAACTTATTTCCAACGGCGAGGGCAGTTTCTCTACAACCATTTCAAGAACAGCTTTGGATAACGGCAACCATTGATGAAATATTGCTTGTAAATGAGCCTTACTCTCGTTTTGTCGTGAATCGCGAGCTGAAATCTTTAAGTTTAATGATTGCACTATCTTTTCAATACGCTCTTTGTCCCTAAAGAAACGTAAGAAAAACACTGTGCTTGTCAATTTCCGCTTCACTTTTCTTGTAGGCCGCATGATTAAAGTTGTTGCTCCAGATATATAGAGTTATAGAAGTCACTGGACCCAATAGAGGTAACCAATTTAAATAATGTTCGTTTAGTTTATATCATAATGCTTTCTCACCTTCGAACGCAAACAGCGTCGTATATTTCCCAAATATAGTTCAAAATAAACTGTATGAACAATGGTTTTTTCGCCTTAGCTTGGGCGCCCTTCATAATTCTCTTGGTCTTCGTGTGTAGGTAATAGTCTCCCCATAGTGTTTTGATCAGAACGTCTGAACGTACACCAATCTTCTTTGAATACATTTCAGCGAAATCATTCACTCTAGAAATATCATACATATATAAAACCTAGGAAATCACTACCTTGTCGGTGGCTTTATATGTGATAAAAAATCATCATGTTCATTTACATAAATTTTAGCTTTGAATTTTCTCGGCTTATGGGTCGTTTTTTAAGCCAATTAAAACACGCGTAGTCCGTGCTTTATCAGATGTAAGATTTTTATTTTATTTTATTTTATTTTATTTAACAACTTTAACAACGTGCCATAAATTAATTTAAAATAACTAGTTCAATATCAACTGGCCCAAAAGGGAAGGTGCGAACGAGGCTATATATAGAAGTCCCATGCAAGGCACCTCCCTTCTCTAATAAGTAATAACAGATATTTATAAATATATACATATATATATACATATATATATACATATATACATATATATATATATATATAAAACACTTCTGTTTTAAATAGTACTAAGAAGGAGTGATTTTTTCAGACCTAACCTCGTATAAAAATTTAGTCGAGTTTCCATCCTTCACAAAAAACCCCTCGATACTTTAATTTCATTGAATGAGATGACCAGGATATTAACCTGTTTGTTATATATTTACCTGAAACCCCAGCCGTCAACGGCAGAGGCGAAGACGACATTTCCTTGATCAGGAGAGAAATATAGAGCAGAATCATCAACTTCTTCTAAACCAGAACTCCAATTAAATACTTGTTCATCACTCACGACTTTGGATTCTGCTTGTTGTGAACTTGTCTTTTCTAATACATCTGTCGAGAATAACGTCCCAGTCACCGCGTTTACCTGAAATTAAATCCATCTCTTTCAAGTTTATCGGCCAAATTGTTGAGTAAAGACTTGCTTTACTCAAAAAAATTGGGTAAGTTTGCACATAAATTTGAGTTCTGTAATTATAGTCGATATTTTGAGTCACTGTGAAGTGATTTTTCATCAAACGTTTTTGAGTCGGTTTTCGAGGCAGTGTAAAATCATCTGGCATAAGAAAGAGTAAAACAATAAAGTAGGGTGCATAAGGATGCATACCATAAAGGATTATAAGCCTCGTTCAAACGAGAACGCGTAATCGTGCAATTTTGGAACCCTTTATTGTGCATAGCATGCTATACTTGATAAAAAATAATTCAATAAGACCAAAATGCAGAAGTTGCGCTGAAGTTCCAGAGTTAGAGGTCACTCAAAAGAATCTTCCCTTTCTTCAGTTTCAGAATTAGTATATAAATCGTTACCTGTTCAAGTATTTTCTGTAAATGCATAAATGCTTCCAGTGGGGACTGTTTAAGTTCTGTGATAAGACGGTCGATTTTATTGAGAACCAAACATGGTTTGATCCCTTCTAACCACGCTTGTCGCAGAACTGCATGAGTCTAAAAGATAATGAAATCGACGATTTAAGAACGTTTGCAAATACATGCACACTTAACGTTTGAAAAAAAAACTGTGTTAAAAATATGCGCTGTAGTTTGCCATTAATAAAAAATACAATATTAATAGAAAAAATCTGGTTAATCCATCGAGTGCCAGGGCTCTCCCCTTGACAAGTAAAATTGTTTGGTGTTAGATAGGGTAAATAATATTATAGGGTGCATTGAGATGCAATGTAGCCTGTGTGCAGTCTAGAATGCAATGGACCTTTCCCCTTATAACAAAAATTTTGATCTAGACAAAAATTTCATCACAGCTTGAAAGAGCATCAGAAAATTAGTAATATTCCAAAGTTTCGTTGCGAAATGTTGTAAAATGTGGATAATATAGCCTTGCGAAATTTGCCGTTTTTCAGTCATTTTGTATTACGCAAGGGAAATTGACAGCCCAATCGGGTGTTGGGGCATCAATTTCCCGTTTGTAATCTAAAATGACTGAAAATAGCAAACTTCGCAAGGCTATATTATCCGCATTTTACAACATTTCGAAACGAAACTTTGGAATATTACTAATTTTGTGATGCTCTTTCAAGCTGTGATGAAATTTTTGTCTAGATAGTTTTTTCAAGGTGACTAGCTTTTATACATAGTAGTAATTAACTGGTACTGTGATAGAGCACTATACCTGTGGACAAACACCTTCTACAACGTCGACAATGATCAAAGTACCATCACATAAACGAACAGCTGTTGAAACCTAAATAACGTGAACGGAATTGAAACTGCAATGCTTGATCATTCCAAAGTTGATGACTTGATGGGGGTACCAGGGCAACCATGTCAAGTTACATTTTATTTTGAAGAACAAACTGAACCAGACAATACAAACCTCTGAGGAAAAGTCAATGTGTCCTGGGGAATCAATGAGATTGATCAAGGATTCGGAATCTGATGAAAATCAAATTATAAACGTAATTACTATAGTTTAAGTTGGTGAGTTCACAGCAGCCAGGTTTAATGTCTGTCTGAATATTTTCGCTTTTTACTTTGTTTTCTAAGTAAATATGAATGCAAAACCCAAGTGGAATTGCATTCACAACCTATCTCACTTTAGATCACCCCTGATGAAAATGCTGGAGTGGAGTGGCAAATGAGTAGTGATAAAAAACGTCACTAGTGAACAAAAATATGACTAGTTACCATTTTACTAATAATCATGATAAACAACAAATGGTACAAACAAACAAACAAACAAACAAACAAACAAACAAACAAACAAACAAACAAACAAACAAACAAACAAACAAACAAACAAACAAACAAACAAACA
>CACRXK020012852.1:0-14627 GCA_902702795.2 Paramuricea clavata
GAAGTTTATATGCTGGAGTCTGATGTAGTTTTGATTGCATGATCAGATATGAAGAGAAGCGTTTGCGCTGGGAAAAAATTCAAAAACCTTAGTCCAAATTTTTTTATATGCCTTTTTTTACGTTAGTCGCGTGACTAATCTGACTACCCCTAGATCCGCCCCTGAGCTGTTGTTCCCCGGTCCGTCGCCACGCTGTTTCTTTATGAGTTATATAGTTTCCTCAAAGGTTCACATACTCCACTCAGGTTCGGCAAGAATCTTTGTAAATAGTTCACAAAACCAATCAATCTACGAACTGCAGCTACATCTGTTGGCTTAGGCATCTCTAAGATTGCTCTCACCTTGTCTGGATCAGGCTTCAGTCCTTCGTCTGTCAACAAATGACCCATGAATGTAACTTCATTACAACTCAGTTTGACTTTATCTGCATTCAACGTGGTGTTCTTCTCACGACATCGACGCATTAATGCATGAACTTTCACATCATGATCTCGCTGTGCTTCTTCACGCGTAGCACCGTTGCCAATCACCAGGATGTCATCATGAATTGCTACCACCCCTGGAAGATTCTCTATAACACGATATTGGCGTCGTTGAAACTCTTCTGGTGCACATAAATTCTATCGTTGTCTTCGATCTCTTTACTTCGTTCTTTTGATAGTTCAGCTGCGCGACAATTCTCTATGCATTTATCCATGCTCAGTTCAGGTATTTTTAACAAGTCCTGTCGTAGCTTCGAGTCAGTCATGCCACAAATTATTCGGTCTCAGATCAATGATTCTTTAAGCTGTTCAAAGTTACACGTTGCAGCCAGAATTTTCACATCTGTGATAAACTTATCTAATGTTTCTCCCGCTTCTTGCACTCTTGTAAAGAACTTGTATCTCTCTATCGTCTCGTTTTTCTTCGCGTCAAAATAGTTCGAGAATGCTTCAACAATATCTTTAAAGTGTTTATGAAACGGCTGAAATTTTTTTCTGAAATTGTGCCGATATTATAGTTTAAAGTACGCTGAATATCATGCTGTATTTTATTTTCGCCCCGCGATTCTTTAAAGTCGATTTTTTAAGCCACAAAGTTTGCCACCTATGACCTTTGTTTGTCCCATCTCACGGCGCGGTCAAATTGATGGCGTGACGTCACTGGTTGTACTCGCGCGTTCATTCCAAAGGTGAATTTGTCAATTTGTTATGGCCGAGACTCAAAACAGCCGAGCGAAAGGGAAATCTCTTGGAAAGTATTGTGTTGCAGGCGAACCTGGAAAAGTCAGTTGCAAAAACAATTCGAAAACACAAGGAATTTCGATGCATCGCTTCCCTAGCGATAGTTCTGTCCGAGCAAAATGGGCTTGTATTGTCCAAAGACATCGTCCGCAATGGCAGCCATCTAGCAGTTCGGTGCTTTGCTCAGCACGTTTCAAGGTCACAGATTTTGAACAACGGCTTGATTTTAATCCACAAGACCTGGAAAAATTCACGACTAAGAGATGGCTGAAGAAAGGCGCGATACCTAGTCTAGATTGCGTTGTTTCAGGGCAACAAGTTCAGGCGATTTCAGCTCGTGAAAGAAGACAGGTAAATATATGCATAAATTGTTCGTTTGCGGCATTTTGAAGCTGTTACATATTCATCCTTGACATAATCTAAATATTCAATACTCTTCACGGCAAAAACCAGATAACTCTATAAAGACCCGTTTACACTATGTATAATAGTAATATTTGTTGCTATAAATTTGGAATTGACACTCGGACATTTAATAGTTGGCCACCAAAGGCAAGTGAACAACATGAAATAAAAGCTTTGTAAGGCAAGGCTCTCATGCTACATTTTCATAGTTTAATATGTAGATGTCAATATGAAAGACATAAAAGTATTTGGAATGTGTTGTTGAATTGAGTTTGCCTTCAAGTGGTTAATAGTTTAAATACAGGTCAATTGAAGCCAATTTCTATGTTTATTTACTTCTTCAAAGTCACTACTTCATGTTATGTGTATGTAATCTATTTTTATTGGTCTCAGGGCTTTAGCCAGGTACAGTATCTGGTGTAAACACACCATGTTGGGCGCCAGTTAGGTAATTCTCAAGCTGTGTTTACACTACGAGCCTAAGCCTGGCCTACCTTTGGACTAGATTTTTGTGGTGTAAATGCACTTCGGCCTGGCCTAGGCCAGGAAATCTGGGCCCATCAGGAAAGGTGGCCCAGATTTCTTGGTCTAATGGCGGTCGAAGTGCATGGTCTAGTGGTCTAGTGGCAGTCGAAGTTGACACTACCAAAATCTAGTACAAACTTAGGCCAGGCTTAGGCTCGTAGTGTAAACACGGCTTCAGATGCAGAAAAGTCTCGGTAAAAGTTTTTTTAACCCATTAAGCTGTTGAGCTTTTCCATTGACAAGCCTCAGACTCGGTGATTGTCGGGGAATATTCACCTCAACTTTGTCTCTGCGAATATTCCCCGATAATCACCTCACCTTTGGCGAACAATTGTTAACACCAACACAAATTGCAACACAAAGTGGGCAATATGTAAAACTAATTGTGTAAACGTCCTCTGGTTAAAAAGATTTATTTATTACTAAATAAATAAATAAGTATAAATAAATCTTTTTAACCAGAGAACGTTTACACAATTAATTATGAATCCTGGATTTTTAAATATGTAAAACATTAATACACATTACAGATTTGGTGATAATACTTTTCTTTGGGTTTTATGTTATGAAATATTTACATAATAGAGCCTTCAGTTATCGTTATCCGTTTGCTCTTCTCCAGATATATACCAGCATCACCAGTACAAAATACATGCAGTCATTATATGATGGTAAATGCATGGTGACAAGGGCTGGTGTTCTCCCAGCCCATCAAGCCAAACAGCCGACGATATGACACTGCTCTGAGGAATCTATAACAATAAAAATTTATCTTTATAGAACCTGTAAAGTTGTTTTACTTTCGCTACTAGTCAGAATTAATATGCACAACCGAAGTATATGTACCTTTTATCTGAGCCATTTTTTATTCCATGGGAGCTTCCATCAGTTCCATGTTTGTTTTTTAGAAGAGGCCCAACTTCACTTCTCTTTTGTCATAGCATTGAAGTCAGGATGATTAAGGATGTATTCAACATTCTTGCCAATCCAAGTAAATTTTCCAGTTACTTCCACAATCTCTTTGCAGCAACAGTACTCTGAACACTCGCCAGATTTTGATCGGCAAAATTCCCACACGAACACCTACAACAGAAATAAATAATAAGGCAAATATCAGGGAAATATTGCATGAAAATCATAATAAAGTAACTTAGTATTGTTTGTAGAACTCACCAATTTGATAATGGAATATTTTTTCTAAACGTTTCTCCAAAACAGATGGCAAAATGTAATCTTCGTCCTGTTCCTCGTCAGAAGATTCGCTGTCGTCTGTACTGGCAATAGTTCCCCTTGATACGGCTTCATACGGCTCAAAACAATTCGTTACGTTCATATTTCCTTCTAAATTGCTCACCGTTATGTTATCAGACTCTAAGCTAGAGTAACTTTTAAGAGAATCTTCGCTGTGCGACATAGTAAAAGAGTAGAAATCACGATAAAATATTATATACAGCGCGATAATACAAATGTTCTTTACTGTTTATATTGAGAATGTCAACATGTGTGTACAACCAGTGACGTCACGCGCTGTTTTCACTCGGGTCCAGACCCCGGGACAAAAAATAGCCGAATTGCTGAACTTTGTAGCTTAAAAAATCGACTTTAAAGAATCGAGGGGCGAAAATAAAATACAGCATGATATTCAGCGTACTTTAAACTATAAAATCAGCACAATTTCAGAAAAAATTTTCAGCCGTTTCATAAACACTTTAAAGCTCCGCTTTTCGGGTTCTTGATCAAACGATAATGTCTTGTATATTTCTCGACCTTGACTTCCAACAATGTACAGAAAGTGTTTAACTATCGTCTCTTCTTTCTTTCCAACCATAGCCAATTCCATATACAGCTCTACCTCTTCTCGCCAACGTTTCCATGAGTGCGCGACATTTGAAACGTCGAAGTCAAACTCAGTAGGTGGTTTTAGGTGAGCAATTGGTCGATTTATTTCACTAGTTTCTGGTTCGCCATGTTTCTTTCAGGCTCGTTTAACTACACACCTGACACCATGTTAAACATCCCGTTTTATATTAACACATGCACACATTTAAGTACAGTAGATTAAGACACACTTAATAAAACTGCTATCTCTTTTATACATTAGCACTATGAGCCCGCATTACTGTTCCATGATAAATACTTCTAGTTACAGCCGATGTTTCTAATATTGATTGGTATAATGTACTGCCAAATGACAACAATGTTAATAATTTATTTCAATCATTTCATTCTGAGATTTTGAAGGTTGTTGACAGACATGCACCTGCAACTAGAATTTCTAGAAATGAGGTTAAAACTATGTCAAAACCATGGATTACTTCTGGTATTAGAAAATCAATTAAGAGGAAAAATAAACTTTATCAGAAATATTTATCGACAAAAAATGAATATTATAAATCTAAATACAAGTGCTATCGAAATAAATTAAATAATTTGCAACGTATTAGTAAAAAAATCTATTTTGAGAATTACTTTACTGCTAATAATAAGAATATCAAGAACACTTGGAAGGGAATTAAACAACTTATTAGTAAGTCTTATTACTTTGAAACCTAAGGGACATAGCTTACCTAGAAAAATTATAAAGGATGGCCAGGAGAAAATTTTTTTTATATATTCCAAAAAATTCGGACAGATTATGGTCGGTTTAATCTGCGCTACTGTGGTAGTTTAATCTGGAATTCCATTGATAGTAAATTGAAATCTTTAAGCAAATATAACTTATATAAATTCGGTTTCCATTTGTGACATTTTTGATGATATATTCTTTTGCGTCTATTGTACTTTGTCTTTGCCTTAATGCATGTGATTTGATTATATATATATATATATATATATATATATATATATATATATATACAGGGTGTATCAAAAAAAACTGAACAGATTTAAAATTGCTCTCAATTTCGCAAAACAGCTATTTGTAGCTGGTTTTTTATATATATAGCTTCCTTGGGTACTTATAATGTAAAATAATGAAAAAAATTTCTCGAACTTAAATTTTGTGAACCAGGGGGGTGTGTCTTTTCCAACAAACTAAAAATGGCTCGCGCACAAAATTAAAAAGCTGCAATCATATTTTGAGTTAACAGATGAAAAATTTGTCGGGATTTTAATTTGGTTTAGTTTAAGCCCCTTAACAATTTGGTTTAGTTTAAGCCCCTTAACTATTCACGCAAAGTTACAATTTTCCCGAAAAATCAGCTATTTGCATGCTTAATTAATGCATTTGCCTAATTTGCATATGTCAGCAATATGCAAATTAGGTAAAGGCATTAATTAAGCATGCGAAAGGCTGACTTTTTAGAACAAAATGAATAGTTAAAGGGCTTAAACTAAACCAAATTGTCTGAAATTTTTTACAGTAATTAAAAACCCGACAAATTTTCAATCTATTAACTCAAAATATGATTACAGCTTTTACATTTTGTGCGCGAGCCATTTTTAGTTTGTTGCAAAAGACACACCCCCCTGGTTCACAAAATTTGAGATCGAGAAATTTTTTTCAATATTTTACATTATAAGTACCCAAAGAAGCTATATATATAAAAAACCAGATACAAATAGGTGTTTTGCGAAATTGAGAGCAATTTCAAATCTGTTCAGTTTTTTTTTATACACCCTGTATATATATATATATATATATATATATATATATATATATATATATATATATATATATATATATATATATATAGTATATATATATATATATATATATATATATATATATATATATATATATATATATATATATATATATATATATATATATATATATATATATATATATATATATATATATATATATATATATATATATATATATATATATATATACATTTCGTCTTTCGCTTGCGTCTTTTGTCTAAATGTGCTACTTATAGCTTGATTAGCCCTTATGGTTATTTCTTTGCAATTGTAGCCTTTACTCTATATTTGTGTAATGTATTTTGTTGTAAATTATTGTATTACCTCAGAGTATTAAATTATATGTTTATCTTATCTATAGAGAACCCAACCAAGCCTTGTTTGAATGGCAGTCGGACCACTATCTCCTTGTCTGGTTTTCCCGGTCACGATCTTCCAGTAATGATCTGAACCGATCGGGATATCCACTTTCGCATCGTGTTGACCAGATGAGTAATCAGCTATAGGTGGAGGCTGGCGAGATGAGGGTAGGTCTTGCTAGCATTTGACACGAATTGGTTCTTTAATGGCTGACAAATTAATGGCACAGTAAACGCTAACATTTCAATGTTTGCTCCATAGGCAGTTTCTATCCCAAGATTCACCACATCAATAACTTGAGCATTCGTCTCGCTAAAGCCAAATGTTTTTATGTTTACCGACCTTTGACTCTTTGACTGCAGACCGAGAGTTCCCGTCAGTGCACTGCTGACGTACGAACACTGGCTGCCGCCATCCAGGATTAGTCTCGCTTTGACCTTGGGAGCATTAGGATTATCTGGGTTATATATGTTTGCTCTTGCGGTTTGGAGAAGGACACAGTTCGATGAGGTTGTGTGACAGACAGTTGCGTCAGGATGGGTCCCCAAACTAGGACTTTCCTTTGACTTGTTGGATCCGCTTTGCCCATGTTCCTCAAGGAGGTCCCTAGGAGATGGTGGAGGTGGCTTCTTACCCTTACATATGCTAACATAATGTCGCCCCTTACACGAGTAGCACCGTGTTGTTGACTTTGATCCTTTCTTAAGGCACACAAAACATCTCCCCGTCTTCCGTAAAATATCTTGACGAGCAGCAGGACTAGTCACAGTTGTACAGTCCTTTGATGGGTGGGACCCCCTGCAGTAAGTACAACTTGGAATATTACCGGCCATCAATGCTGAGGCTGAACGTGAAATTTCTTAAAATCCTTGTTGGTTGCAGGTACCTTAATTCTCTCCCTGGCTTCTAACTCTTGCTGCAAGGTATTTAATAGTTTGTCCAAATTCCATTCGTTTTCCTTAACCATTCTGCTAACAACCAGCTGTAGATTTGGTGGTAGCTTGGGCATTAACATTGAAGAAAGAAGGCTACCATAAGATTCAGGGGCTGCTCCCATAGATTTCAAGCTTCTGATGTGTGATTGCACCGTATCATGAAGTTGGCGCAAACAATTCAGGTTTTTCAGAATTAACTGATGGAAGATTTAACAGAATATCCATATGTCGATTTATAATTTGCTGTTTATTCCCAGACCTTGATTTCAAAATAGCAATTGCCTCTTCATAATTAGCATTAGTTAAAGACAATCCAGCAATGGATTCAGCAGCAGCTCCGTCCATGAAAGAATTTATCAATCGGTGCTAAGGAGCGATTGTTGTGGATAGAGGCTTCAAATGTGTCCCAGAATGGGTTCCATTGACTAGGATCCCCAGAAAACCTTTTAAGGATTAATTTTGGCAATTTTACTTGTGCTACATGATTAATTGGTTGGACAGCTGGATGCCCCCAAGGTTCTCGGGTGATGCAGATGTGGGTGGTATGGTACGATGCTCTACTGGTTGGGGTTGATTCACCGTTGAAATCAAGGCTGATCCAAATTTGGCGTTCCATTTTCATTTGATGTATCAAACTGACTTGAATATTGATTCTGTAGTAACGACGTGCTTGCAGTGCTAGCACTAGAGCCTTGAGGTGATGTGGGGGCTTGACTGGGTACTGGTGGGGTGTTATTTGTTGTATTTTCAGTCACATTCGATAACATAGCTGAACTAGACATGCTGGAGGTATTAAGTGCTCTTTTTACATTTTCCAAAGCCAACTGCAAGCCTTCTCTGCAAATATCGCACTGTTCTATTTCTTCTTCAATATTAGCTTCATCAACTAGTTCAAGAATTTCCTCATCAAGGACCTTTAAAGTTTCAAGTTTTTCTTTCATGCTAGCTTTAAGTTGATTCAGTTTGGGCACAATTTCTTCCAGATTATTTGGGTCAAAAGAAACAAGTACTTCACTCACCGTCTTTTGAAGTCGTGTGGCGGACGCTCGATGAGCCCCTTTAACTTTTTCTTCCTCGATAAATCCGTGCTCATATTTATACTAACAGCGTTTAAATACAGACAATATTCGTCCAAAATCCACAAATAACCAGATATTTTATGTAAGAATAACTCCAATAACCTTAAATATTTTAACAACAGAAGTTCTCCAGGCTCGTATCTCCAAGATTATACAATAAATTCCCCAATAACTAGTGTAAATCTCACGTTACTGCTCAAATTTTGTTCAAATTCCAGACTCCAACTCGAAATGTTTTGAATAAACCACAGGCTCAAATCCAGTATTCTCCGTGATAATATTTTTAGAATTGCCGGTAATCCGGTTCTCAAAGGACCATGTTATGAAAACTTCGATGGACTGTATTATCGTAATATTTAATGTAAACTCAGGACAAAATTGAACATATTACATCTCAACGCACAGAAAAGTAGAAAACGTTTCTTTACCATTTTGCATATATTAAATTGATTATGCCAAAGCGAACCCTAACGATAATTTCAACAAAACACAAGCATACGTCACAACGACAAACATATTGTCGATACCGTCTCAAAATGTATCACTGAATTATGCCAAATCAAAGAGTTAAGCATATTTTCAACAAACACACTTTATCCTTTATTATAAGTGCATTGGTCCTCAGTAAAATGTATTATTGCTCCTCCGTTTGGTCGAACACCTCGAAAAAGAACATATCAAAACTCCAAAGCGTGCAAAACTTCGCGGCACGCGTTATTACTGGAATTAGAAAATATGACCATGTGACGCCTATCCTGCAGCAGTTAGCTTGGCTTCCAGTTGAGTGTATGTTGAAACTCAGGGATGCGGTTATGACATTTAAGTGCATGAAAGGGTTAGCTCCGCCATACTTGTGTGACAAATTCGAAATGAGATCAAAGATTCACAGTGTTAACACCAGAAATAAGTATAAGTTAGACATTCCACTGTATAATTCGGCTTCTGGACAGCGAACGTTTCATTATCGCGCAGTGTCTATTTGGAATGAGCTCCCAAATCATATTAAAGACATTGTCACTTTGGATCAGTTTAAACTAGAATATAAATGTCATTTATTGCATGAATTTTTAGAAAGTAGTCAATAGTTTTAGACAATTTGGGCTTGTTTAAATTAGCATATAAACGTTTTCACTGTATAAATTTGATTTGAATATCATTTGTATTCGCTTCAAGCAAACCAGCCCATGCAAGTCAACAAATTAAAGTTACAAGAAGGCAAAAAATGTTTCCGCAGATACATGGGAGACAGCGGTTATCATATATTCGCTTTATACCCAAATACCTGTATAGGAACAGAAACACAGTGAAAAAAACAGCAGGTAATTTGGCTAACGCTTGTTTATACCCAATTCACAACTTTAGATAACTCACATGCCTAGCTATAACTACGCTTTCAAATTACCTACATGAGTGAATAACTCTTATCTATTTCTATGCTTCTGAGTTCTGTGAATTAGAACAATTGTAAGTAACTAGGCATGTGAGTTATCCGGCCAAAATTCTGAATTGCGTAAGCAATGATGTAAACAACGTTAGCCAAATTTGTTTATTGTTAACAGGTTAAGTTAATGGAATAAAGTTGAAAATAACGAATGCAGAATATCCAGTGATTGTCAATATCGCATAATTACCTCTTCTTTATAGCTTCCTTTGTTTTGTTCACTTCTTCCATGTTTTCAATCTCCACCATTAGGCCTTCTGTTTGAATGCCAATATTGAAAAATTCTTTATCCAAACATTCTTTTATTTTCCCAGATTCAAACTCTTCTAAAACTTCCAAAAATCTCTCATCCGTAAAACAATGTAGTAGAACATGTAAAGATCCTGGTTTGATGCCCCGAACTTCTTGGTCATCTCTTTCACCACCAAAGCCTTTTTTAACAGCGTCTTCGATTAATGGTTTGAAAACTTTATAGGCAAGAAAAGCACCGAGTGCAAATCCTATGCCGAGGCCTACTTTTTCGCCAAGTTTATTTATTAATTCTTTCGCTACTTCCACATTATTAGTTGAAATACTTACTGAAATGTCACCTCCCTTAGCGTGTGTTATACCAACATACAGAGCATTGCTTGCTGCATCCATTGCATTAAAACTTGCGCTGAAATTAAAAAAGACAAGAAATTAAGGTAAAAACCCACCATTGCCACATAAGTAAACCTGTGTGACAGACAAACATGCACTCCAAACCGTATATATATATATATATATATATATATATATATATATATATATATATATATATATATATATATATATATATATATATATATAATGAAGGATATTGTTGTTTAGTTACTAAGTATAATCCGCGTGGACCAGACATACGAAAAATCATAAATAAACATCACAAGTCCATTATCTGTGGTGATGAGAAGGCCAGAGATATTCTACCCGAGAAGGTTATTCGTGTGTCTTTTAAGCGCAACGCCAATTTAAAGGAGTTATTGGCAACCTCCAACCCATATGGCAAGGATAATACTGAAGTAGAACAATTCGGTTGTTTTAATTGTACAGCAAAGCGTTGTGACTGCTGTAAGAATTTTTTGTTAGAAGGGCACACTTTTCGTTCCGTTATTACCAAGAAAGTTTTTAAAATCTGTAAATCGCTTACATGTACGTCCAAGGCAGTGGTATATCTTGCCGAATGTTTGGCTTGTGGTTTGCAGGGTGTTGGTTCTACTGTTAATTTTA
Organism: Paramuricea clavata; assembly: GCA_902702795.2. Lineage (NCBI taxonomy): Eukaryota > Metazoa > Cnidaria > Anthozoa > Malacalcyonacea > Plexauridae > Paramuricea > Paramuricea clavata. The sequence goes on from CACRXK020012852.1 coordinate 10,868, forward strand.
GGGCCCGCCTTGCAAACTACAAGTCACACATTAAGCGTGGGCACAGAACTTGTACACTCTAAAAACACTCTGGTTAAATTTGGGTTAATTCAACCAGGATGGGGTTAAAAATCCACCTACACAATCCTGGTTAAAAAAATTAAACCATTTTCCTGGTTAAAAGTCCAAAGAAGTATGGCCAGATTTTTGTTGAATCAATAATTTTTAACCAGGAAATCAGTTAATTTAACCAGGAATGTGCTAGGTAGTTTATTGATCCAGTTCCTGGTTGAATATAACCAGAGTGTTTTAAGAGTGTAGTATTGTTAATCACTTCCTGGATTGCCACGGGGCTGATCATTCATATTTGAAATTTATGCTGATTGATCAGCGTTGTGGTAATCTGTTGGAATGTGAAAACTTCTGGATTGGGACCCTTTTGACTAATCAGGGAGGGTTAAATGATAGTCATGATTTTGTGCAACAGTGACTTCTTTGTCTATCACTAAGCTTAATTAGTTATCATTATTGTAATATTTGCATATTATTGGTGTATATATATACGTTAGAAATTATTAGTAATATTATTTCTGAGGAAGGCTGAGACATTCAGTCGAAAATTAAAACTTTATTACTTTAGTATATTTTTAGTATTGGTTTCTCTCGGATCGTAGCCAGCTATATATATATATATATATATAGATAGATAGATATATATATATAGATAGATATATATATATACAGCTAATTCAATAAAGGTTGTCCTTTGAAACCTTAAACTCTAAAACCTTAAACCTTAAACTCTAAGCGCGCAAAGCATAATGGGAGCACGATTTCAGCAGTTTACAAAGCATATATGAAGCCCATTTCTTGGAGACATGATAAATATCTCCCTGCAAAAACATTTCAATGACAAACAGCTGCAATAATCAACTACTAAGCTTGAATCAGTGCTCCCGTCATGCTTTGCGCGCTTAGAGTTTAAGGTTTAAGGTTTTGAAGTTAAAGGTTTGCAAAGGACAACCTTTATTGAATTATATATATATATATATATATATATATATATATATATATATATATATATATATATATATATATATATATATATATATATATATATATATATATATATATATATAGTTAATCATCACGATATGGCATTTATAATTTTTATATATGTTAATCACCGTAGGAAAGTATTTTTTAGTGAACAGGAAAAGTTGGGACTTAGGGCCTGTTTATATGATCCCGGCCAGGCGGGACGGGATGCTTACCGAGATCCCGCTCGTAATACAAATTCTAAAGAGTGTTTATATGATCCCGCCACTTATCCCGCCTAGGCGGGATCTCGGCAACAGATGCCGGGATCCCGCCTAAGCGAGATGAAAAATTCCCATATAAACACTTCATCCCGCCTAGCCGGGACGAGAAATTCCCATGTAAACACTTCATCCCGGCTAGGCGGGATGAACTTTTCCCTTTTGAGCATGCGTAAATGCCTTAATTGCAACAAAAATATGACGTCAAGCACTTAAATGGCTTCATCCCGGCAATGTATTTTGTCCATATATCAACGGTGCAATGTCATCACCTAAAACGATTGTGTGCGGAGTTCCGCAGGGATCAATTCTTGGTCCCTTGCTGTTTTTATTATATATTAATGATTTACCCGAATGCCTCGAAAAAACTTCGCCACACCTATACGCTGATGATACTCAAATTTCTACTTCTGCTAAAACTATTGAGGAACTTACTGAAAATCTAAATAATGACCTGAAAAAAGTCGGTGAGTGGCTTGCTCGAAATAAACTGCAACACCACCCAACTAAGACCAAATTAATGTATATCGGTTCAAAGTATAATACTGATACTATGACTTATGATATTCCAGTAATGATGAATAACCAATTCATAACTCTTGCTCATTCATACACATGCCTTGGGGTTAAACTTGATGAAAACCTTAATTGGCATGAGCATGTTGAAATGATTTGTAAGAAAGTTGGGGCCGGCATAGGAGCAATGCAACGAATTAAGCCATATGTTCCTATAAATACCCTGCATACCATTTACAGAGCTTTGATAGAACCGTATTTTGATTATTGTAGTCCATTATGGGACGTCTGTAACCAACAGCTGAAAGATAAGCTTCAAAAGTTCCAAAACCGTGCAGCGAGAAATATAACCGGCGCCAGCTATGAAATAAGGTCTGCTGATGTTCTTCGATCCCTTGCTTGGGAAAATTTAGAGATAAGACAACGTACAACTAAATCCACATTAATGTATAAAGTCCTGAATGATTGCGCTGGGCCGAACTTGAAGGATGCTCTAACGAGAAGGGACCTTGTTCAAACCAGTTATAATCTTCGCAATACTTATACTGACCTTACCCTTGCTAAGCCAAAACGAGAATTTCTAAAAAGAAGCTTTAAGTATAGCGGAGCTAAATTGTGGAATAGTCTTCCTTCTGATGCGAAGCTAGCGCAATCAATTTATTCTTTTAAAAACTGCCTGAAAGTTTCACGCTAACATCTTCTAATATACTGTATATGCATGCTTTAGAAATATGGGTCACACCGTTTGGAACTTAATTCTTGTATTGTAAATAGTTGTATATAATTCTTTATTCTTTTCTATATCATATTTGTAATTTTTAATAGTAACAGACGTCCCTCGTGAAAATCAACAAATCGTTGACGAGGCTAACGTCTTTAAATAAAGTTTACATACATACATACAATACATACACTAGGCGAGTATCCGTCTGGGCGGGATGAAAACGTCCCGTCCCGTCTAGGCGGGATCATATAAACAGGCCCTAAGTCGGATTCGAACCGGCGACCTCTGGGTTACAAGCCCATCGCTCTACCAACTGAGCTATCAGCCCGATGGTATATTCAAACCCAACCAGCCACAACAATTCCTGAACACCCAGACATTGGTATATATATATATATATATATATATATATATATATATATATATATATATATATATATATATATATATATATATATATATATATATATATATATATATATATATATATATATATATATATATGTTAGTTGTGTAATTGTACACTCTGTAATATGTTAAGATGAAAATGTTCTAGAGTGTGTATTATATAATTTCCATACCCAGCGCAAGCAGAAAGATGTTGTCTGCCGCGGCTGGGTCTTGAACCCGCGACCTTCGAATTACTATATCGACGCTCTACCAACTGAGCTACACGGTCAGACGGATTTAAGACTGGAAATTATGAAATATATACTGAATGTCATAAACATACTCGTTTATATTAATTCAGCATCGAACAATACTAGTTCTGCAAGTGTTATGTTAGTTGTGTAATTGTACACTCTGTAATATGTTAAGATGAAAATGTTTTAATTTTTTAATTTTTTCATGGCTGCTCGTTTTGCCGTAGTAACAGAGGAGGAAATTGCCAAAATTAAAGAAGGTAGCATTCCGAAAAAAAACAAACAAGCTACAAAATATGGTTTAAAAATATTTCAAGGTAAAATATTAAGCTTTACGTGCTTTTATTTGGAAAAAAACTGGCTTAGTCGCAACGCGACACAGAGCCGTGTCTGAGATTTAAATTTTGTAAACAAACTATTTATAGTGAAAATAAATTTATTTGTAGTGAATTTTTATAAAGTTGTGTGGATTATTGTTTATAAACACTTGGAAATTTATACTAAAACAATTAGTTGCCTCAGGCTCGGTGATTACAAGCCTATATTCACTTCGCCTTCGGCTCAGTGAATATAGGCTT
>CACRXK020012853.1:0-10448 GCA_902702795.2 Paramuricea clavata
CCCCCCCCCCCCCTATTTGCACTCCAAAAGGCTGTTTTTAGCCCTCTTTTAGGTCAAAATTTCCGAACATTCGTCATTTCCATGACGGGGGGGGGGGGAACTTTTAAGGAGGTCCATGAGCTATAGAGGTGTGCTCCCCCGGGAAAAATATTAATTGGTAGAGTTGTTAAAGTGCCATTCTCCGCGGGCTATTTTAATGTGATAGATATAAAATGATATAAACAATCGTCAAAACTACAGTTCCCTATTGGCTGACAGCACTCAATCTGTTTTCAACCGTAGAATAGCGAGCTCTCTTGGGCAAACGTTTGGCATAATTTGTTTGCACGAAAGTTGGCCGTGTGTTGGTGATTCACATACAATTGCTTACGTACGGAACGTAAACGCGAAATTTGCATGCATGCATGAGATGTTATAACTCGCGGGACGTGTCGCTCTTTCAACTGAAAAACTAGCACGCATGATGCATGCCACTAAAACTGGGAATATCCGCAGAATGTTAACTGATATTACTTTAGTAGTCGACCTGGCCCCTATTTGTATACGAAAATTTAGTTAATTTTCAATGGAATTTGATTACTTGACAGTCTCGTGCCATATACTGCATGCATGTCCTGTATACGAATTTGCACGAAAGTAAACACAATAATTCCCAAAGGGCAAAACTGTAAGGCAAAACAGACGTCTACAGGTTGTCCCAAAAACCCCGAAAACTATTGAGAAAACGTATTGTTAAAATTTCAATGCCTCAGCACTCTGCTGAACCCACACGTGCATCAATGCTTGAGGTAAGTACATTTTATGCATAAAGAAACCGTTGAAGAATCTGTTTTAAATTCCCCAGAGCAGAAAATCGTCCGCTTTACAAAGAGATTTTAATTTCTTAATAACCCTTGTCCACATTTTACGCATCTTTGCGTTCAGCTTAGCCTAAATCCCTAGTGCTTGGGAAACCCTGTACTGTATATACATTGTCATTGCACTACTCAATACAGTATATTACGAAAATATTTCGATTCCCAAAGGCAAAGGTATATTTGTGAAGAATATCTAAATCTGATCGTGAATCAAATGACATTACGAGATTTATAGCGAGGACATATCGACGATGCAAATTTTTTTTCCGTAGACAGTCGGACTCCTCATTGATAGTCAGACACATGATTGACTAGCGTCCAGGCCTCCGCGCGTTATCGATGGATCCCTTCGTAACCCACTGGTACACCATATATCCATCACTACACGTTTTTCAACCACGTGTGAAAAGATGAACGATTTGCTTCACGATGCCATAGTAAATCTACAAACTTGTTTTCTAGTTCCGAAAGTTCCGAAAATACTCCAGAACTGTTATTAAGAGTTAACACTATATATCATCCCAATTGAAGAGACGATATTTCAGCATTGAAGCATAGCACGGCGATGCAGAGTAAAACGATTTTAATTTAAATCGATAGAAAATGGTGGCTAGAAAATTTTTTATGGCTCTGTTTTTGAGATCTAAAGGCTGAACGACTAATTAATGTATTCTCTTGTGACTCTTAGTGTCTGGAGAAGTTTTAAGATTCAATTATTTTCTGTGCAAATAGTTGGACATACATATGCATGTCTGCACGAGAATGAAAACTTTGTAGCTATATCGGCAGACAAATTTTCGCACGATGCGATAGTACGTTAGGCTATCTCTAGTCAATCTCTAGACTCTAGTTATCTACACATGTCGATATAGCTTCAAGTTCAAATCGAAATGGTGATTCGTGAATATTGACAATGATAAAGTCTAGAGAATTCGCACATTTTACAAACAATATGCATATATGGCCATTTACACATATTACATGAGGAGCCAATCAGAACTTAATTTCTTACGTTTGCAAATTTACATAACTGAATATACGTTCGTTTACGTCCTTCGGTGCATGTTAACTATTACAACTCATGTCCCCAACCGTAAGTGTTTAAACAAAAGTAGGCTCAGCGACGTTTATAGTTCAGTTTTGTGTTATGATTCGGCTTCAGTCAATGTAATTTCGTTTTTCCAGCTGAAAACATTATAAGTGGACAAAGAACTATTTAAGTGTACGGCCGGATTAATTGAAAAACTAAACTTTATAGTTTCCTGTGGGCACAATTGAATTTCATTATTGAGTAGTACTTAATTAAGTGTGTTCCGCAATAATACTCGAAATTTTTATTAAAATCCATGGTCATTTGCCACTTTCCCCTCTTCCATGCAAGTGTATGTCAACATTCAGTAAACAGTTTTATTTTAAACATCAGCATAACGTCAACGCAGACACATGCATCTAGTTCAACGCATGCAACTGGCCTTTGAGTGTGGAAGAAATTTCCGTTTATTAACGAAAATCATCAGATTAAGGTAGGATAAAATTCCAGACTGTGTTGAATTTTCGACATCATTATATATATTAAACGTACAAAACCGTTCATGTATATTAATTGTATATTATTCCGGCAAAATGTAGGAAAAATATCTATTTAAAATGATGTCCATCGATAAGTTGATGCATGATTGTTATGGCTAACCCAGCTAGCACAATTACGTTGTGCCAACGTTGTACGAACTTTCGCCGAACGTGGAGATAACATTGATATTATAAGTTGTAGTAACGTTACTTCATGACTTAACGTTAACGTTACTTCACTCCAAAATGGCCTATCGTCTCGTATAGTTGGAAAAAAAGCATGGTGACCCCCAATTTTTTTTCGTGCATTATTTTACTTCGAGGAAAAGCTAACAATTAGCAAAATATAAAAAAATTCTGTAATGCCATTTTTTTGGAAAATGTGAAAATGTCGTATTCTTCGGTGAAATTGTTTTTGGCATTACAGAATTTTTTTTATTTTTTGTATAAAGAAAGTTTTTAGCGGTGCAATATAGCATGCAAAATTTGAACATAGGTCACCAGAGAAAATAAAGAGATATAGCGCGATATATGTTTTTCTAAAATGGAAAATTCTAATGACGTCAGCAATTGACATAAAACGCTATAGAACACGCGCAATGACGTGATCTGGCGTGAGCAACTGCTCACGTCAGGTCATTTTGGAAGTTCTTTCATTTTGTTAATCAGTTTCCGCGACCTGCGCGTAAAAATGTTCACCCGGTTTTGAGTTCGCGATTCTTGAGCAGGGTTCTTGTGATAACTACAGTATATCGAGCCACCTTAAGAGGAGTTGTGTTAAGAGCCAAAGGGGGGATTCATGAAAATCTTTGTTAGCGGATATCCAACGAGACCACATTTAAAAGGCCAATATTCTTTCAACCGTTGTTAGTTGTTACGCCTGACTTAGTGCCAGAATTTTTATACTCTATGAGATACACATGTTCATAGTGTCACAAGATAGAATGGTCTGGAAACTGAAAATAAGCTATATGCATAGCAAAATTTCACACGTGACTAGTTAAACAAATTTTCCCAGGGTGCGTTGACGTTTTCAGAGTTTCTTGACGCGTACAATCGGAGCTGAAGCCGAATACTCAACATGTTTGACACGAGTGACGACGTCTTTCCAAGTGCGTGCACAGGGAAAGCAAACAGCGCACAATATAATGCGAATACAGGGGCGGATCCAGGATTTTTCGTACGTTAGTCAAAGTTTTCGGATGTACAATCTAGTTTTGCGGGCGGCGAATGCGCGAGGCACCTAGGGGGGTCTGTCCCCCAGGAATTTTTATACTTTTAAACCTCCGAAACGCAATTTGCATCACTCTGAAAGCAGCTTCAACAATTAACTTCATGAAATGGGAGATAATTATAGCAACTATCAGTCTGACTGACTCTCACAACTCGCTCCTTAAGGAAAAGTAAAGGAGAAGTACTTGCAGAAATGTGATAATTGTGGAAGATGTTTCATTTTATCAAATTACGGATTGCTAGTATTATGTTTAACTATCTCATGATAGTACTACACTCATTTTTGTTGCCCAATAGCCTTGTTGAGTCATTGATCACTTGACTAGTAATCACTACAGTGTCATATTACTCAAATAAACATATATCAATATTAAAGTCTTAACATTCATCTATAAAACCTGACCTTTATATCCTATGTACACTGCGTTAATGCATTTATATAGGTTATCCTCCATATTAATAGCCTTGTGAGTTCTGACGGACCTTCAAACGCAGAATTACAAATATGCAATTTGTTGTGTAAATCAAAATTCATAGCTAAATCTAAATCAAGATACGCGTATTCAAGTTACGATTTTACATATGCATGGCGCGCATCTTGTTCGCTTATAAATATTGTTATGCTGTCTAAAACGAAATTAAATTTACATATCACATTTAATTTACCTTTAGCACTTCAGAATAAAGATCTCGGCGCCAATACTTCTACTCAAATAGCCAAACTGTAGTTCGTGCTATTCGTGGCGCTTACGCCGCTTAGCAACTGCTCACTGAATGGAACTCTCCGATATTTAGCGTCGATTTCCCCCCCAAGATCAGCGCAACAGTCTTGTAAGACAGCTAAATCATTCACTGCAAATGCGGATTGAACCGTTTCGTGAATACTACAAGGTCTGGAGCAGCAGACATTTCCGAATTTTCCGTAGATATCTTTAAATTGAATCTTCCGACAAAGCTACAACATGACACTTCGAATGAGCGCGCGCTCGGAAAGACTTTACCACGCGTCAAATATTAATGATATTCCGACCAATGGAGCGCCCCTGACTTTTGTAAATCGGTCAGAACTCCCCACAGATCAGTCAAAATCGCAAAAAATCGCTTGTTACCATGGCAATAACCGTCTAGACCAATCAAAACACTGGATTTTGACTTTTTGACTGACCGACTTTGCGTATGTCAGCTGTTCATTGACTTGACTAAGCTCGTCGGCTCAACCACTGTATGAAATTTGATCACTGGACTACAGTTCGATTGGAATGTTAATTGCTAGCGCTGCATGATAATAGATACTGGACTATTATAAGATGTCGCTGCATGATAAAAAATAACTGGACTATTGGTCGAATATTTAAGACTTTAATTAAGTTTGCAATTTTTACGTTAGTCGCGTGACTGGTTTGACGACCCCTAAATCCGCCCCTGTGCGAATATGCATGCATGCGTTATCAACCTTGTAATCAATACTAGCCGCCATTTTAGTTTGTAGGACGCATGTAATTCGCATGCGTATTCGCATTATATTGCACGCTGTTCGCTTTTCCTGTGCGCAGGAAACCGTCACTTGTAACAAAAAATTATTAGCCATGTTGAATGTTCGGCGCCGATGGAACGTGTGAACAAACTTTACTTACGCAAGTAGTCAAGACTGAGACTTTAATAGGAACATAGCTCTTGTGTGCGCCGGGCATTAAAAGCCTCAACGATATTTGGTTGTTGCGCAGTGCGTGAGACTTGTTAGTTTGTTCAAATGAGCATAATATATAATAAAATAATGAGCGTAAAATGTGTGCAGTTGACAATTAGTCCAAGCAGTTTATTTCGCAATTCCTGCAAACTCTCGACGGTATTAATCGAAGATAATCAAGGGTACATTAAGGGTGCAGCAAACGCGCTAGCCAAAAGATGCACAATCAAGAAACCCACAGACTTGCTCTTGGAAAAATATTGATCGCTTTAAAAAAATAAGCCAATTGAGACTGAGACTGCGAAACCAAATGGCACGTTCTGCGTTGGGATGAATTGCGGTTGAACTATAACAAGTCGCTGAGACTGGAAGAATTAGAGTATCAAAATATTCAACTGTTCAATTATCATTTGAATATGGAAAAAGTTGCTCAGACAACAATTTCCGCACGGCTGACTCGCTATGAAACAGTACAAACATTTTTTAATAACTGTTGTATTCTGGATATACATGTAAGTGAAAGACAAATAATGATTGAACAGTTCAAATACTTTGACATGCATATATATCATTGAGCAGTCATGCATGCACGCCAAGTATCGATCCGATGCCTATCCCAAGCTATATATTTTACAGTAAAATTTTGAAAAAGAGCGGTCATGCACAATGACGTTACAAGGCGTGATGCGCGCGGGGAATTATGGTCCTATAGTAGTCACTGCGGGAATATTCAAAACAATCCAACATGGCTACTATCCAATGCGAGTGTGTCGCTGTTCTTTGTCGTCTTGGAGAGGTTATAAAGCCGATAAACACCCTAGTTCTTTAATTTTCCAATTCTTGCGTGTGTCTTCAGAGGTTTGACCGTCCTGAAACTCTGAAAGTAACGGCAACATTACGCTTTCATCAACCAGTGCGAGTAAAATAAATGGCGGTTTTACGTCAGTTGCAGTGTCTTTGGTCGTTTTTTATAAAAAAAATCCTGAGGTTCGCTTTTATAATTTAGAAAAAAGTTGTGGAATCCAAAAAAACCATGAGAAGTAGATAAATTGTATTGCCTGCAAATATTTCTCTTCAACAATGTATTCCTTTGCATTTTGCAACAGCCGGATGTTTATTAAAACCTACATGAACCGGATGCCACATTTGAATGTTTCAGAGTCGACACCAACGATTTTCGACTAATAATAAAAGCACGGAATATTATACTCCTTTTTTATTGTTTGTAAAACAACCAGGAACACAACGCGTAAAATAATAGCTTAATTAATTTAATTAACTAAAGTTTGTTTGAACAACATTGGAATATTTTGAAAATGAAGATCTATATATATTTATTATAAATAGCAAAAGCAAGAGAAACTACACTGTTAATTTGTGTAGAATATTCAGGTATATATCAGCTGTTTCTCATCTGGAAAATAATTCTCCGACTCAATAATAATTTTTGAGAAAAATACAAAACAAAAGCAAACCAGCATTGTGTTGCTGTTGCTATTTCTACCAGCGCATAAAACACCTCAATTTTCCAGCTCCTCGTTTTTCATCTTACTTTTCCATCGTTTATATACGCCAGTAATACTGTATAAGCGCTTCCTTGTTTTTGTATATTTCTTAAAAATTTATGAAAATTATGCATTAGTAAAAAGATACCATGAATTGATGTTATAATTGCCAATATTTTCACCCAACGCTAACCAGTCACTGGAAATAAATTTGCATTTTTAAATTCTATCGATGAAGAGTAAAAATAAATTTACAACCAAATACAACTCTTATCCCCAACCGTCAACTCTTATCCCCAACCGTCACTGAAGCGTCTAAACAAAAGTAGGTTCAGTGATGTTTAGAGTTCAGTTTTGTTTTATGATCCGGCTTCAGACAATTTCGTTTTTCCAGCTCGTGAAATTATAAGCAGTAAAGAACTATTTGATTGTGGCCGCATCGATTGAAAAACTAAATTTCATAGTTGCCTATGGGCAGAATTGAATTTGGTTCTTTAGTACATAAATGTGTTCGCGAATAATATTCAAAATTTTGATTGAAATTCATGATCATTTGCCACTTTCCCCTCTTCCGTGCAGGTTTATGTCAACATTCAATAAACAGTTTTAAACATCAGCATAACGTCATCCCAGTCACGACCAATTCAACGCTGTTGGCCTTTGAGTGCGGAAGAAATTTCCATTTGTTAACGAAAATCTTCAGATTAAGGTAGGCTCTAAAATTTCACACTGTTTTGAATTACTGACATCATTATATATAAACGTACAAAACATAAACTGTTCATGTATATTGTATTTTGTCTATTGTATATCATTCCTTAAAAATTTAGGAAAATTATGTATTTAAAATGATGACCATGCATCAATAATTTGATGCATGTTATAATAAGGTCTGCCTATACCTCCACAAAATACATTCTGGTGATATTTAGTCTTTTCGCGAGCCACGTTCACACAAAAATCGAGACATTGACGATTTACGTAAAATGTTAACGAATTTACGGTTTCTACATAACTGCGTTGTACGTCAAATACTCGCTATTGAGCAGCTGTTCGAAATTCGACGTCTTGGCCACAGGAAAGACAATCAAAATAAACATGGAAGACAAGAGGAATTGCCGAAATTTCGCTAACTTCTGAGAATCAGCGGTTATGCTCGTTACTGTAGGTCGAGGGTGTAGGGTTCTATTTAGTTTGGGTGACTTTCTTGTGCTTGAAAACTAGTTTAAGAGGAGTTGTGTTAAGGTTACAGAACACCTTTGAGTGTTAATTTTGTCTAAATTTATTTTATTGGTTTCCATGAAAGTATTAGACCGGTTCTACCATCTGACCAAGTTTGAACAAAAAGTGTTGACAACTCGCAGAGTTATTTAATAAAATACATTTCGCTGTAATAAGAAAAACATTGAAAATGTAATATTCAAATTCAATTTTCTCCCGAAGAATTTTACGGCAATTACTGATTTTCAAACGAGTTGTTCTCTTGCGGGTTTTAACGGATTTTTCTCAAATTTTCACAGGACATAGCTACAGACGTCAGTTTCACAAAACTGTGTTCGGCTTTTTTCTAACTTTGGATATTTTAATAATAAGACAGGGCCCGCGGAGCGTATTAGAGAGTGGGGGGGCTAAAGGGTGAGGTTTAATTAATTTAGAAAGTTTCATTTAGATTTCTATTTTAATAATTTTGGCTGTCAAAAAAAGTGGGGGGGCTAAAGCCCCCCCCAGCCCCCCCGTCTCCGCGGTCCCTGATCGAAGGGACTAGATTCTGTTCCGAAATATCACTTACTCGAACCGTCCTGACCGCGCAGCTCAGTTGGCAGAGCATTGGGCTAGTATTCCAAAGGTCGTAGGTTCGATTCCCACCGTGGCCGGGCATATTTTTCAAGCTTGCCCAGTGTGGATATACACTCGGAGTAACACCACAAACATCATTATGTGACACTAGTTTAATTAAAGATTTCTGGTCATTTCTGGAAGGGTGTATTGGAAACGAGTCAACCTTGTAAAGCCTGATTATAGGCATATGCTTATACTTACGATTTAGATACAGCATGTTTCAGATGACCGCAAACAAGAAAATAGGATGAAAAACATGACACACCTAAACGTAACGACGTGTGAACTAAAAACATTTTGTTCCTATTTTTTATAAGATTAATTACGCTTTCCGGTGTTCAAAGTGATTCAATGACACTTATAGTTTAGTTTTTATATCTAGCATACGGCCAGGTGCGGATCTAGGATTTTTCAAACATAAGTCGAACGCCGAAGGCGTGAGACATGCTAGGGGGGTCTGGGGGCATGCCCCCCCCGGAAAAGTTTGAAATCTAGAGTCTCTGAAATGCGATTTCAAGCGTTTTGGCGGTGAGATTTTGCAGAATTCCAAATATTATAAAGTACATCAAGCACATGCTTTTTTTATGATCTCACAAACGTGCCTTCTCCCAGTCCTCGGAATTAGATTTACTAACGGAGGGTCATATTACAAAACACATCATGTAGTTTCAACTTTCAATAGCCTTTGAGTTTGGCTCATGAAATCCTTCGCAAATTGAAGTGATATGATACCAATGGCCGATCCAATATAACTCGCTGTTTCACTGGATTTGTGAATCAAAATTCTCAAGCAAAATAAAGAGTAATATTTCAATTATACTTTGTAAAATGCATTTTTTATTCAATGAATTACAATATGCTATAAATATCACTTGTATATTATAACGATATTCATCGCAAATCTTTCGTGCAATGCAAATCATCCAAATTATATTGTTTTAACCCTCCAATGCCAATGCGTTATTCTGGCCCTTTTGATAATGGACAATGCATTTATAAATTATAAATACAGCAGGAAAGCTGTAAGGCCCGAAAGCGCATTGTAAGTTGCAAGTCGATAAGTCGATTGCGTGTAAAAATGTATTAAAGCGTGTTATATTTCAACTTCGCATTTATCATACAAGATACATTGCAATATATTCATTTCTGTTTCATAATTTTGGATATTGTCATACATCATAGCAGGGCACACTTTCCCTTTGGCTTTACCACCCAAATTACGACCATGATCTTTGTGATTTATTGTGAAGCACGTAGCAGAGAAGTCCCAACTTAGTGCCTTCTCGTTGTTGAACAGAACAACATTATAAAAGCTGCTCGCTTGATATCTTAGCTGCCCCACAATAATCCACATTCAGAGACAATTCAAAGTTTATTAAAGGCCGTTAAATCGTCTCGTAAAATCGGCCGCGTACATATAAATACTCGATATCGTAAAATAATTCTCCCAACTATGAAAAACCTTCATATACGGGAATATGAAAGACTGCTTTGCATGAATTTCGCAATTTTCAAGGACTGATATCCCCTGCCGCGAATAAGTCCGAATCAGTCCAAAAAAATGAACCAATAGAAATTGTCAATAATTTCAAATTGACCAATCAAAATTAAGGAAATGGACTTATAAAAACTCCCTTAAAGTGCAAATCAGTCGGACCACCCCATAAAAACTCCCTTAAAGTCCAAATCAGTCGGACCACCCCATAAAAACTCCCTTAAGTTGCAATTCAGTCCGACCACCCCACAATATTTTCAAAT
>CACRXK020012854.1:0-14626 GCA_902702795.2 Paramuricea clavata
TGTCTGTCTGTCTGTCTGTCTGTCTGTCTGTCTGTCTGTCTGTCTGTCTGTCTGTCTGTCTGTCTGTCTGTCTGTCTGTCTGTCTGTCTGTCTGTCTGTCTGTCTGTCTGTCTGTCTGTCTGTCTGTCTATCTGTTTGTTTGTTTGTTTGTTTGTTTGTCGGTCTGTAAGCCTGTTATTGTTCATACTGTGTATTTCGAATGTCTTGGAACCCCGTTATTGGAGAACTAATCTCTGTGTGGTAATTCCAGCCATGTAATCTATTGTGTGTAATAGTTTGTGTTAACTAATTTTGTGTAATAGTTTGTGTTAAATGGCAAAATCTGTAAAATAAAATAAAATGAATCAATTCAGTATTTTATATAGTCTGAATTATGTAATCTTCATGCAATTAGTATTTATAAATCTATTATTTACACCCGCAGTATTAAAATGTACACTGTAACTTTATAACTTTGTCTTGACGTCTTTGTCCAGTATATTACCCGTGTTACAGTAACACCTGCAAACGCTTGTAAAGTAATACAAACATCGCGAAATATTTTAGGTGATTGTTCGATTTTACTACACTGTGTGTTCAAAACAATAGCTCGACAAATTCTAACAGATTTTGCAATTGTTCCATATTGTAAATTTGTAGACTGGTATATGTATAACAAATCACTGCATGTGAACAAATTCTCTCGCAGATAATCGGTTTAAGATATGAATACGTACAAATGAAGATATGAAATGTTCAAAATTAAATGTTTTGAAACTTTTGACGACCCAAGCCTCAAGGTCAAAGGTCAAGCCCCACAATTTTAGCGGGTAAAGCTGTGATTGGCTAGTTTTGAGGAAAGGAATTCTTGGCCAAGGTAAGCATACCTTACGTGAGGGTTCAGCCCGCTAAGTAGGTATGTGTAGGAGACTAGTTTCTGTCTTGCATGGCAAATTTCTTTATTTCGCAAGCGCGTCGTTGAGCCGGGCCGCGTGGCAGATCTTAAACCTTCTATACTATGTTTTAGAGGGGGCAAGGGGGGGGGGGGGGCGTCTCGTCACGAAATCACGAAGATCATTATTTTTCGATTTCACGAGTCACGAAAAACAAAATTTCATTTTCACTATTTTTAGATACACAGAAGCGTAACAAAGTCTGAAACCATTTAACACATACTGACTTTAACATTAGAGCCGTTTAAAGGACAATGGAAATCATTGCGAAGCATTACGACCATCGTACAGTACGATGGTTCACGAAGTTTACGAAGAGGTACGAAGGTATATACGATAACGACATTTACCGTTGAAACGAAACAAAAAAACCTCAAGAACTAACAGAGAAGCAAATTTATAAATTTTTCCCCATAATATTACATTTGGGTCGAGTTTTAAACGTAAACTTTCACAAGTTAGGGTAAAATATTTGTAAATTCAAGACCATAGCTAGCCTTTTAGCTCTTCACGATTCACGGCACGCATATTAATCACGATTCACCGAATAGTATTTTTTTAAGTCACGAATCACGAAACATGAATAATTGCTTATCACGAGTCACGAAAATACCCTTGCCTCCTCTTTTTATAGGTCCCTATACGAACAGCTATGCCTTATTAATATCATTAACGAGACGAAACTTACGTAAAATCGCTGCTTGCTATTGGTTCTCAACTCGTCGGCAACCGTTGATATTGATTGTTACTTAAGGGAATAAATGCATGCTGAATAAATTACGTCTCGACATGTGCATGATTATGTTTTGTGTATCTGCATAATTGTTTTGTCAATAAAAGGTCGATTAACCTAATAGTCGGGTTGCTTATGTCAAAATCAAGCCTTCCGCTCAATTTTGATGCCAAAATTAATATTTTTATGTTGTTATATCGCCATGTCTATGAAGAGTACAAAAAATTTCGGTGCCATTTTTTATATAAAAATAACCATTTTATCTAGTAGCAACTGTGTAAACAGTCATCAACACATGATTTTACTATCGGAAATAGCTTTCACTGCCAATACGTCATGTATAGTCACTAACAAAATATATGGAAAAAACAAGATGGCGCCTTCGAATTGTTGGTTTATTTTCTTTACGGGATGTGCTATTCAGTATAAAACATGCCAGTTGTTGACATCTACATTCTGGAGGGGTTTTAAAATGAAGTCAGAGTAATAATAACCGAACAGGTTACTGTAATGGTAAGGACTGTTTCTTCAAATGTTTTTTAGGCCAAGTACAAACTGGCCAAAATTCAAAAAGTTTTAAATTAAGTTCCAGACAGATTTTAATACTATAATTATCAAAGGCCAAATAAAAGACATCGTGAAACAATAGTGAATGGACATGAATTCCACATGAAATTTAACACAATTTCGCTTTATTTTCGGTTGATAAGACAGTGATTCAGATGAAAATCATAGTTAGATTTGTTGCACTCCCGGTGTGAAATCGTTGGCTTTTCAAATTTACTTACTGGTGAAGGACAAATACAAAATGTAGCTTAGTGCTAACACTAGCTTAGTCATAATTTGTTATTTATGTCGATATATGAGCTGTACATGTTGTTGATCATTTATCAACATTTTTATAATTTAAATTTTTGGCTAGGGTATTTAATTTTGCATTTGCGACATATTTTAAACAGAACTTAGCAGTTACTAATCCCAAGTTAACATATATGGTTGTCAAAGCCGTTTGTTATGGTCAATATTTGCATATTACACAGTCATTAAAAAGTGATTAACCCACTCACCCCATGCATGTGGAAATTTACAAGTTTTTTCTTTCACCAAGCGAAATACAAGGGAACATATTTTCGTTATGGTTTGTATACGTTGGGGGTTTTGCTAGATATTTCGAAATTTGAATATATCGAAATACATTTTTGCCTTTTCTTCTGTAAAAAACGTTCATATCGCTCTCTTTCCTTTGAATTTGTCGATCATAACCATATCACTTTCTTTCCATTCAGCAGCGTCTACCTAATTGTGAAAAAAGTTTCGCTTGGGCCTTGGTTGTTCACCTTCGGTTTGTCATGGTGTAAGGAAATTAGGTTTTGAAGTAGCAGGCACTTGTGATTGCACCTCGCCAGGTACAGGGGTAGGAGGTATTTGTGCAGGTATCTCAGTAACCTGAAGTTCAGACCCTAAAATAGGGCCTTTTAAATAGGGCCTGACGAAAAACCTGTCTAGACCGTGGGACGCCCACATGTTATTTTTAGACACAGCATACAATATGATTGACAAGTGTTCTAGATTTCGTTACACAAAAAAATTATATTCTCATGAACATGTCCGCAGAGTGTGCATTTTGCTTTTTAATTAAACTTAAAAAATCAAGGTACTTTTATATAATTAAGAGTCATTTTCTCTATTTAACCGAACAAAGATTTAACTAGTCAGTTCTGTGCACGTCTTGACTGCCAAGCTTTCTCAAGGCATGTAGCAAACACTGATTACCGGAACACCGGAACACCACCGGAACACCGGAACAGCACCATTTTGTTTGGGGTTAGGGTTAAGATTAGGGTTTGGGGTTAGGGTTGGGGGTTAGGGTTGGGGGTTAGGGTTGGGGGTTAGGGTTGGGGTTAGGGTTAGGTGGTGTTCCGGTGTTCCGGTGGTGTTCCGGTGGTGTTTCGGTGGTGTTCCGGTGGTGTTCCGGTGTTCCGGTAGTCAGTGTTTTACTACATGCCCTTTCTCAAGGTCTCAATTTGCTGGACGCGGATATACTCTAACGGGCTAACAACAGCAACAATGAAATTCTCAATCGTACCACGAAGAAGGCGATGTAGCTCAGAAAACAACGCCGGTCGGACCTGATATTAAAAATAAGACTTTTGCCGGCGAAGCCAGTTGGCAGAATATCTTGGCTGTCAACAACAAGCTTTCGAATACAGTACATGACTAGTTTGGCTGTTCTTTCAGCGTCGTGTCCACAATTCGTCAAAGATTTTGATAAAGCCCTTTCAAAATATTGTTTGTTTGATTTATTTTCTGCCATAAAGCATAAAAGAAAAGAAATTCGAAGAAATCGATAATGGAATTTGTTACTTGCGTTTGACGTTCATATTAATTGTCGCCTTGAGCGAGCTATTTTTAAAACTGTTGTTTATGTGAACTTGCAACCAATCAAAATATTTCATGATGCTGATCAACCAATCAGATTTCCCGTCGACCAGATGGACGGGAATCTCCGGTTTACATTGGTTTTGTGTCAGGCCCTATTCTGTGATTAGGGCCTGAACTTTAGGTTAGTATCTCAGCAGATTAAGAACTAGAAGGCACTTGTGGTGTTGTTTGAACATGGATTCGTGGGGTTGTAGACTATAGTCACAAAATAGAAATAGGCAGAAGCTTCACTCGAGTCGGAACCTTTGAAGTTTTTGTGCCGGCACATGTTACTTCCGGATCTTGGCCGCCATGTTGAAAGCAACCAACTCTGGTCCAAAACATTATAAACTAATATGGCGAAACTTGTATTTCATAACTTTAAATGGGTACATCGTCGTTATTTTATGGTGGATGTCATTGAAATTTTCAGGACGTACTAAAGAAAGGTAGATTATTCATTTTATTATAATAAAAGCTTATTGAATGATGCTAAAATTGTCATTTTCAACGCATTGCAAACTGTATGTGATGTTTTGGCACCGATGGATATATACGCATTATGTTGTTTTTCTGAGTGTAGTTTGAAACTATTGCAACTACTATTCAACTTAACTTGAAGAAAAATGCGTCATGTCTTGTTTTTAGAACGCAGTAGGTTGAATTTTTTTAATTTTAGGCGCATATTATACTGTGAATATCCTTATAATTCGTACTACTATTCGTACTAAATTATATACCTGATCACTAAAAGGGGATGTGATGTCTTTGTATTGGGCTTCTTTTCTTAATTAACAAAAACGTTTTTGGACTAAACTAAGTAAACTGCGCGAGTAGAATCCATTTTCACCAGAACTGGTTTATAATTTGTAACTTTGATATTAAACTTTGATTGCTGGTGACAGTAATGCACCTATCAATGTTAAGCCCCAGAGGGGGGGGGGGATCGGATATAGGTGGGGCATTTGATTTTTTGAGCGAATTTTCAATCAAATGCCCCACTGTCGGGCAATAAATATTGGTCAAATGCCCCACTATTTTGCAATAAATTGCAATAAATACTATATTAATAAAGGTTAATTGGTTCAAATTGCCCCAACTTGGGGCCAAAATGCTGATCAAAATCCCTAGGGTGGGGATGCAATTGATGATCAAATACCCCACATATGCCCGACCCCCCCCCCTCTGGGGGTTAACATTGATAGGTGCATAATGAGTACGATATTTGTTCACATCTGTATCAAGCAATTGATGGTGGAGCAGACTAACTTGCCAGAAGTTACAGTTCATGACCCAAAATTGCAACACACCAATCTCATGTAGATTTACTCGGCAAGCACCATCTTAATTAATGATTTCACCTGTTACAATTACCATCAGCATTGTTAGGTTTACCATCTTAGTGAAGAAGCGAGACTAATTAGGCTCCAAAATAATAAAATATTGCACATTCAAACTGTGTAGCTCAGTCTGGAATGCATTGGTCTTGTAAACCAGGGGTTGTGGGCTGCATTCTTACTGTGGTCAAGTTGATTTTTCAGCTTGCCTGGTATAGATTTATTCAGTGTAGCAACATCTTAGTAATTATTTAACACCAGCCTTGTATTTTAAAGTTCAGTTCTTATGTACTTTGGTGTAAAAGATTTTAAGCAATATAACTTGTAGAAGTTATATTGCTTAATTGTTTTGGCAACACAGCATATTGTGCAGTGCATATGGTTAAAGATGTGCTACCTTCAAATATTTTCTTTTCTTCTTTTTAGTGTTGGAAAGTTCACAATTGGCAAATTTCAAGCTGTAGTAAATGCACAACCTCAAAAACAATTTTTGTATCTTCCTTGATGTAGTCCAGAAAGCAATTTGTTGGAACATGAAGACCTTCAAATGTGTTTTCTGTTTGATCAAAGGCCTTAAAGAAACAAAACTGTTCTTCCTGTTATCATCTAGGTCATTACATTGGATGGCATTTGTGCATGTAGGACAGTTGCAGATCTTAATAGATTTATGGATCTAAACTCAAATTTATGGAACTAAATTATATGGATTTATGGAACTAAAATCAAATTAAATATGGATTGATAATATGGATAAAAAATGTGGATTTATGGAAATAAAATCAAATCAAAGTGTTGTTTACATTTTTGGAGTTGCACAACTTGTACTCAGTAGAATACACTAGATGTTAAAGTTTCATTTACTTGGTTCCCTTTGTAAAAACAACACTACAACTTACATGCACCAACATCCGATTTGTTGCAAGTTGAAACCAGTTTTATTGCATGATATATTTTACTCTGCCAACAAGTCTTAATAACTAAGGGGCCCGACTAGTCCTGTTAACCGAGGCACCCAGCTTAATACAAATCATTTAACAAGAATCTGCCTAGCTGAGATCTCACTTGAGTCAAATGGGATTCCCGGATAACTGGGCTGAAATTTCTCCATGTAAAGTCACCAGCTCAGGTAACCTCCTGGCCAGCCAGGCCTTCAGCCTGGTTAACCGGGCCAGCCTGCATGGCTAGTCGGGCTCATGTAAACAGCCCCTAAGGTGATAGCAACAATAATATACTTGGTGCTAAATGTAACATAAACTTGAGTAACAGAGAAAATTCTCATATTCAGATTATTTTCCCCTCATTGTAGAGTAAACTGTTAATATGTATCTTAAAAACTAGAGTGTATATTAGAATCTCACAGATTTATAATTTAAACTGTCGTTAAGATAAATCAGGTCTCTTATTGTCTGTTTTGTAAATGAAGTTCCCTGATTCATCCAAGCATTGACCTTTAAACTATTTTTCCAATATCAATGAACAGTCTTGTCACTTGTGATACCAAATTTGTAAAGTCACAGCCAAAGGATTTCAATAGGTTCAAGTCAATATATTATCCCAAAAATTCATTTTTGAAGAAGAAGTAGGTCCAGCAATTTCTTTCATATCGCAATATTATTTTATATTAAACGATTGTAGGCCAATATGCAAAGTTGAATTACACTGTATTGAATAGTTGATCACAGATTCACAGAAGGTTCGCTGAACTCGATTTATTTCCTTCATTGTTCATGGCTTTCACGTCCTTAATCCTTTTGTACACCATGAAATATCACCAACCTATCACTCAAAACATATTTTACGGCGATCGGACTAACCACACATAAGCTATATAACTTTATACGCCAAAGACCGAGGTGAAATTAATCGATGTATGACAATGGCCAAATTCCACGCTTAAATTCGTTTCTCATCCTCATAGTGACAATTAAATCAAAGAACAACCTCTTCTTTATGATATTTCAAAGTATCATGAGTTTTGCTTGGATACATAAAAAGCTAGAGCACATTTAGTGGCTCTATTTCGTATTCCGCCATATTAACTCCTATAAAATTTCCTCTGGTTTGGTTGCTTTCAACATGGCGGCCACGCCGGAAGTCGGCTGACATTCTGGCACACTTTTTACCCTTGAGTGAACCTTCTGCTCTATATCTATTCTGTGCTATAGTAATGACAAATAGTCTTAAAAGTCATGACCATAATCTTAATAGTCATAAAAAAGTCTTAATAGTCATTACTATAGTGTTACCACCATAGTTTAATAGTCCTGACCATTAAGACTATTAATAGTCATCACTATAGTCTTAATAGTCATGACTTTAGTCTTAATGATAATGACTATATATTAATACTATAGTTGTGGCAGTATTTGATCACAATTGTGGCAGCATTTGGCTTTCTTTTTTTTGGATGGTTTTTATTGGGCATGAATACAAATACCGATAATACAAGATCGATTACTACAATAATAATAATAATAATAATGTTAGCTTAAAACAAACAAAAAAATCATCCCAAATGGTAGAGGTGCGAAAGAGATGTTTATAAAAAAACAAACTACCCATGCGAGGCACCTTTCCGAATATACGTGACAGTGTCATTAATTCTTACAAGTAACAAAACAAAAATACAAAACAATAAATTACAATACAAAAAACATAACACAGTCAAATTCGATGACAAGGACAATTTCGTGACATTGACGAGGTACATACAAATTAACATCAAAAACAGAATATATATATTAGAATAATGCTCATAAAGATAGTTTTTGAATGTTCTTAAACAAGAGAAAATATCTGGTGTAGCTGAACTGCAAACACAGTTCCACAGTTTCACAATTCGATTGAAGTATGATGCCTGGTAGGTGGATGTATTGAAGCCTTGAGCTATGGAGTCGTGAGTATGAGGTTTGGATTGTTGCTGTGACGGGTTCGGTTGTGTGGAACAAAAGAAACATATTTGTACAAAAGAAACATATCTGTGGACATCAAGGTTGGTTATACCATAAAGGGCTTTGTAGAAAAAAATCAGATGGCAATAATTTCAATTTTGTCAAACGTTCACTGTAGCTGGAGTTACCTTTACGTTGTCTCAACATCCATCTGGTCGCTCGCCTCTTCTCCAGCTTAGCTTGATCTTCTTTTGGCATGGATGTGTCGAGACCAAACCTCGCTGGCATAGCATAGCTGAGATTTAACGAGGGACAGATACAGGGTGCGACGAACTCTGACATCAGTAAGGAGGGGGCATGTTCTTCGAAGTAATCCCAACAGTTTGTTGGCTTTTGATGTTATGCTCTGAACATGGAAATTCCATGACAGATTTCCAGTCATAATTACCCCAAGATCTTTTTCTTCTTGAACGTGATGGAGGTTGGTTGAGCCAAGGTGGTAAGCAAAGGTGATGGGTTTTTTTTTGCGGGACACAGTTAACACTTTGCATTTAGATTCATTGAATTTGATGTTATTGGTGTTGCTGCAGGTGGTTAGGTATGTTAAGGTTTGTTGTAGATGTTGACCATCGACCTCTGATGTTATTTTTCGGAAAGTCTTCGCATCATCGGCATACAAGGCAGCATCTGAGTCTTCAGGAATGATGTTCGGTAAATCGTTTATAAATAATACGAACAACAAAGGGCCGAGTATGCTTCCTTGAGGCACGCCGGACGTAACAGAAGACCAATTTGAGGCAACATCATCAACACCATCAATTTGTGTCCTGTCAGTTAAGAATGCGTCCACAGACACCAAGTTGCTTGAGTTTCGCCAAGATTATATCATGGTCAATAGAGTCAAAGGCTTTTGCGAAATCTAAATAAATTATGTCAGTTTGTATGTTCTTATCAAGATTTTCTCCAATGTTGTGAAGAACCTGTAGCATTTGTGTTATACATGATCGGTTACGCAGAAATCAATGTTGACTGAGGAAATATAGGTAATTACATGTCCATAAAGTTGTTTGCATACAAAACGTTCCAGTACTTTAGCGATAATGGGCGAAAGAGATATTGGCCGGTAATTTTCTGCTGGTTCTTTCAAGCCTTTCTTGTGAACTGGTGTCAAGTTAACTGCTTTCCACTCAACGGGCAGTCGTCCAACAAGTAAAGATAAATTAAACAATTCACAAAGACTTGGTGCAATACTACAACTACATTCTTTAAGAATGCGTGCTGGTATTCCGTCCGGGCCACTCACTTGCAATTCACCAATGTTCGTCACATTTGTGATATCTTCATATTCATCCTCATCTCCATTGATTTCACCACTGGGTTTTGTAAACACCGAGGTAAAAGTATAGATTAAGAACCTCAGCTGTCTTAGCCGCTGATTTTGCTGTAACGCCATTTTACGTGATATTGGTGCTCTGTTTCGACCGATGACGTAATATGGCTTTAAGGTAAGACAAGAAAACTTTAGGATTAGTAGAGAAAGACTTCCCTATTTTAGATAGATATTCTTTATGTTTTCTTTTCACGAGTGACTTGACGATCTCAAAGAGTTTAGTTCCACAGCTTTGGCAAAACATTTTAAAACAGATTTTAATCAGAAGAATAAGCCACGAAATAAATATTCCTAGGATAAGTAGCGCAATCTCGTTGGAGAGACTGGGTATGACAACACAACCACATGCGCGCAAATTAGCATTAAGTTTCTACGGAAGAGCTGTGTTTTTTCTACGGCGAAGCGATAATTTTCTACGGAATGACACTTTAATTATTTCTACGGAAAAGTATCACATTTCCACGGAAATATATATTAACACATTCTACGGAAAAAAGCACCAAATTTCTACGGAAAAACACTTCATTTCTACAGAAAAATTGCATTTCTACGGAATATGACTGGATTTCTAAGGAAAACAAGCTATACCTGTACTCAAAGGAACAAGCATAATTTTCTACGGAAGATGCATGTCCCCAATGGGCCGTACTATATGTCAAGAATGTTCCCCAATAAAGTCATAAAACACTTTCTCAAGTGCGATTGTAGTCTTGCAAACATATTGTTTAGTTACTTTTAATTAAACACGTAAGATGTATGTAAGGAATGTTACAGCCATCGTTTAAGCAGGGGCGTAAGAAGCATCAAAAAATTTGGGGGGTTTCGGTTTCGAGGGGCACTTTTAGAATGAAAAAGGCACCTAAAATATTTTCCCCGGAAATGTGGGCGACGGGGGGGGCAGGGCCGTAGCTAGCATGTATACAGGGTGTATCAAAAAAAACTGAACAGATTTGAAATTGCTCTCAATTTCGCAAAACACCTATTTGTATCCGGTTTTTTATATATATAGCTTCTTTGGGTACTTATAATGTAGAATAATGAAAAAAATTTCTCGAACTCAAATTTTGTGAACCAGGGGGGTGTATCTTTTTCAACAAACTAAAAATGGCTCGCGCACAAAATTTAAAAGCTGTAATCATATTTTGTGTTAATAGATGGAAACTTTGTCGGGTTTTTAATTACTGTACAAAATTTCAGACAATTTGGTTTAGTTTAAGCCCTTTAACTATTCATTTTGTTCTAAAAAATCAGCCTTTCGCATGCTTAATTAATGCCTTTACCTAATTTGCATATTGCTGACATATGCAAATTAGGCAAATGCATTAATTAAGCATGCAAATAGCTGATTTTTAGGAAAAATGTAACTTTGCGTGAATAGTTAAGGGGCTTAAACTAAACCAAATGTACAGTAATTAAAAACCCGACAAAGTTTCCATCTATTAACTCAAAATATGATTACAGCTTTAAAATTTTGTGCGCGAGCCATTTTTAGTTTGTTGGAAAAGACACACCCCCCTGGTTCACAAAATTTGAGTTCGAGAAATTTTTTTCATTATTCTACATTATAAATACCCAAAGAAGCTATATATATAAAAAACCGGATACAAATAGGTGTTTTGCGAAATCGAGAGCAATTTCAAATCTGTTCAGTTTTTTTTTATACACCCTGTAGAGCTGGAATCACCCATTTTTTGGTTGTTTTACCAAATGAATCTGTTTTTACGGTATAGTTGTATAGACAATATATCTATAGATGTATTGGGAATTACCTGGCACATATTGAAACAGAAATTTCGGTTTGATCGTGAGCAAAGTAAGAGGGAGGCTTGATCTCCAATTCAAATTTAGGAAGAACTAAAATTTAAATTGAATTTTAAAAATACCAGAATTAAAATATAACAGTTCAACTAATTATTAAGTGTACACAAAACACGCTAAAAGCCCAGCAAACTTCAAATCCACAAAATAGAAGACCTTTGTTTGATGTTGAACTGTACTTCACCGTGCACAAATCCTTTGTCTCAACTTCATTAAATATTATACATGGTCGTTGCACGTTTCATCTCAGCTGTCCCTACTGGACGATTACTTAAGCCCCGTTTGCACTACGCTCAATTTTTGGTAACGTACCACTTTTTTGGTGCTTGGACTACCTAAATAGGTAGCCCAAAGTTAACACTTTGACACCAAAAAGTTATGGCTGAATAGATGTCATAGATCAGATATTTCATATCAAGTCAAGGTTTTGACTCTGAATGTTAGAGTGCCGTTCCCAGTTTAAGCGTGCCGAACCCAAAATTTTTAGAACAAAAATTTCGTCGTGTAAACGCAACAGGCGGACCAAAAAGCATGGGTCCGCGTGCCAAAATTTAAGCGTGCCGTACCCAAAATGACTGTCGTGTAAACGGGGCTCAAGAACCAAAAAAGTGGTACGGGTACTGCAATTTTATCCGTGCCGTACCAAAAATTGAGCGTAGTGTAAACGGGGCTTTAATTTCACGAAAATACAGTGAGATCGATCACCGTGACCGCACGTGCACAAATTAACATATAAACTCAGACCAAACCATAACACAATGACTTCTGTTTAGTTTTCATGAGACTAAAGACTATGAGGAAATAAAGAGACGCGTTTTGTTCAAGACAGACGTAATGGGGGAGAGCTGATGGAGCTTATTATTATCAGTAGTTCACTGTAGAAAAGACCACATACCGTATTTTTCAATTTCAATTCCGTATGTGACTGTCCTACCCTGAAACGTAACAAACCATAATGTATATTTTAAGGTTACAGGACACCCTTGGCGTTTTACGGAAAATCGCTACTGCGCGCTCAATATCAGTCCGATTTTCATCAAATTTTCACCAAATGTTCTCCAGTGCATGCAAAATATGGTAAAGTTGTAAAATTAACAAACAATAAAATAATGTAAGAATTATTCAGGAAAATCTTAAATCGCGGTACCGTTACGCTTTTGAGTTGTGCTCCTGCTGGTTTTAAGTTATATTTATGAAAATATCATTTTTATACAGTAAAATAGTTGTTCTAAAAAATTGTGTTCGGAAATTTTTGTTTATTTCTTCATTCCGCTGATATGGCGATTTCTTTGACGACTGCAATATATTTCTGAATTGTTTGAGTGAATTGCTCTTTATTTTTAAAATATCCAAAATTAAAAAAAAGCCGAACACAATTTTGAAACCGACGTCTTTAGCTATGTCCTGTGAAAATTTGAGAAAAATTGGTTAAAACCCGCAGGAGCACAACTCGTTTAAAAATCAGTAATTACCGTAAAATTCTTCGGGAGAAAATTGAACTTGAATATTACATTTTCAATGTTTTTCTTATTGCAGCGAAATGTATTTTATTAAATAACTCGCGAGTTTTCAACATTTTTCGTTCAAACTTGGTCAGATAGTAGAACTAGTCTAATGCTTTCATGGAAACCAATAAAAATATTTTGGGCAAAATTAACACTCAAAGGTGTTCTGTAACCTTAATTACAAAATCAAAGAATGTGGTCTAATGCCAATGGCAAAGCTAACCAGAGCAACAGGTTATGCTGTGCAAATTTTTAATGGTTTCCATGATTTAAATCTTTAGAAATGTATTGTTTTTAACCCATTTATTAGATGCAGGTTTATTAGCATCCATGACCAGTTACCATGGCTAGGATTATAATTAATTTGAAAACAAATTATAAAGTACGACATTTCCTCTCTTTAGCGCCTAGTCTTTTTAGATCCCCGTCTAACAAGCCTCCACCTTCCGTTTAGCCCTTATCCTCCGTTAATTAAATCACTCTTGCGTATAGCGATATATACAGGGCCGTACGCAGAATTTTTTCCAACAGGGGGCAGTAGAATATACCAATACGTTGAAATAAGCATTCAAAGTCATATCAGTCAGATGCATAATTGCATATTTGATTCACAAGATCATATTAATAATTTAAAATAACATTATAAAATTAGTAAGTTAAAATTTTGAGAGGAAATTATTCCTGACTGGCAAAGGTTCATGTCGTACCAGTGAATCCGGTGTTGTGTATACGTAACTGCGCTTTAAAAATCTGCTACATACCGAGTCGACAGGTGTTGCTTTAATTTTCCATTTCCCAAGAACAGGCTCCTTTGATAATTGAAGCTCCAATCTTGCAATACCTAAACGGTTTAACTCTTAATACGCAAGGCTCTCCTATATGCAGTACATTAACGAGTAAAATGGCCTGGCATTAGACAGAGTAAAATAATTTGGGAGCATAGCAGATCATATATATTATTATGTGCAAATGATTTTGTCCGTTAAAAGAAGCCTATGCTTTAGTGATACTTAACAACTTATTATGCAATGGCCAACTGCAAAGAAATAGCGCTGTTACAGTTCAAATAAAAAAATCTTATCACAGTCTACTATAACTTTCAAAATACGACCCTCACCATCGTCTAATTTTACGTCTGTCCATTGCATTATCTTCGAGCCGCTGGGTTCCTGTGCAGAAAAAGAAAATACAGTCTGGGCTCTCCCGTCCACAGAAACTTTCCTTCGAATTTCAGCCACAAAAACAATTTATATAAGAGTAGTACAAGGAACCTTCTAGAAACGAAAATGTTAAAACATAACCAGAAATACTCTTACATACCTGTATTACTACTGAAGAAACCTAGCAAAGAAAAAATAACATATCAATCTACGTACTGTATTTCGTGCAGTGCATTGTTTAAGGATTCTTCAGTGGTGGGGCAAACTCAGGCCGGTTAATGCCTGGCTCTTTGTTGGCTCTGCCCACGCTGACTTGATATGTCCGCGCGAGTTGCGCGCGCGATTCAACATATCCAGCGTGTTGCCGTTTGACTGCGTTTTGCCGTTCGAATGAAACTGAAATTTAATAACTATGAGCTGTTGGATTATTTTATATTAT
>CACRXK020012855.1:0-14625 GCA_902702795.2 Paramuricea clavata
TGCGAGGTCTCCTGGTGTATTTCTTAACGACATGTGTATACCTTTGATGTAGTGGTGCAAGGTCCCTTGGTGTATTTCTTAACGACATGTGTATACCTTTGATGGAGTGGTGCGAGGTCTCCTGGTGTATTTCTTAACGACATGTGTATACCTTTGATGTAGTGGTGCAAGGTCCCTTGGTGTATTTCTTAACGACATGTGTATACCTTTGATGGAGTGGTGCGAGGTCTCCTGGTGTATTTCTTAACGACATGTGTATACCTTTGATGTAGTGGTGCAAGGTCCCTTGGTGTATTTCTTAACGACATGTGTATACCTTTGATGGAGTGGTGCGAGGTCTCCTGGTGTATTTCTTAACGACATGTGTATACCTTTGATGTAGTGGTGCAAGGTCCCTTGGTGTATTTCTTAACGACATGTGTATACCTTTGATGGAGTGGTGCGAGGTCTCCTGGTGTATTTCTTAACGACATGTGTATACCTTTGATGTAGTGGTGCAAGGTCCCTTGGTGTATTTCTTAACGACATGTGTATACCTTTGATGGAGTGGTGCGAGGTCTCCTGGTGTATTTCTTAACGACATGTGTATACCTTTGATGTAGTGGTGCGAGGTACCCTGGTGTATTTCTTAACAACAGTTTATACCTTTGATGTAGTGGTGCGAGGTACCCTGGTGTATTTCTTAACGACATGTTTATACCTTTGATGTAGTGGTGCAAGGTCCCCTGGTGTATTTCTTAACGACATGTGTATACCTTTGATGTAGTGGTACGAGGTCGTGATCCTAGTGCAGTCGCAGTGTTAGCAGAAGATGGAGCTGCAGTAGCAGGACTGTTGATTGCTGCATCATGTCTAGGACTGACGTCATACACTGGAAATGGTGTCTATGATGCTATTGGATCTATAGCCATTGGAGGTACTCGCTCAATGTATTTATATATACTCAGTTTAAATACACGTCTAGTCTAAATACACGCGTAAGCTATTCATAATCCTTGAAGTTATGTATGTAATCGAATAAGCACGCGTAAAGTGGTTGCATTTCAAATTTCGCCATTAAATGCAGCGAAATTGTAGCATTGCACTATTCACTGACACTTAAACAAAACTTTGTGGCTTTCTTTGTGTTTGGTGTCTAGCTTCATGTCCTATAAAATTTAAAACTTTGTTCGTCTGTAGCTGGAGCGTTTGTTTTTGTCCGGCGGAGCTGAGCAACCACCACCTCCGGAGTATATGCTAAAATGTTTTATTCTTTTTATCAATTTTCATTTTAAATTTTGGAAATTTAAAACACTCTAACTTATAATCTAACTTTTAAAACAATCTAACTTATAAATAAATTTATATTATATTCTATTGTATTGTATAATTGCATTATTTTACAACTTCAAAATATTTGTATACGGCGTATTCACCCAATAATCTCTATAATTCCCACACAATTGTGATTTTTCCAGTCTTATTAATTAGTGTATTATTAAATTTTGTTCAGGTTTGTTAGGCTCTGTAGCGACATTTTTAATAAGAAGAAATGCTAATTTCTTAGTCGGCAGGTATGAGAAATCGTAATTTTTATGTTTGCTATTTTATTTTTTTAAATCAGTTTGAACATTAATCTAATATGGATAAAAATAGCAAGGTAATGGCAGATGTATAGATAGATAGATAGAAACTTTTATTTAAACACGCTAACCATTGTCAACCTAGGCTGATTTCCACAAGGGGCGTGTACAATAATAAAATTACAAAGATATAGTATATAGTAAGATATTACATACAGTAAGAAATATATATATATACATATATATATATATATATATATATATATATATATATATATATATATATATATATATATATATATATATATATATATATATATATATATATATATATATATATATATACATAATTATATAAGTATAAGAATAATAATGCTATTCAAAAATGTGAGTATTCAAAAATGTGAGTAGCGATTTTAGTTTCAAAGGACATGATGGAGTTGCTCTCTCTAATTTTGGTTGGTAAGGAATTCCAAATGTGTGCCCCGTCAAACATGAAACTTTTTTCAAGCTATTTGTACGCGGCTGTGGTAAGCAAAGAGTACTTTCCACATCTCGAAGTTTATAATTTGTCATTTCACTTTTGAAAGTAAATAAATCAGTAAGTGATTTAGGACCCATTTTATTCAACAATTTAAACATCAGTTTGAACTTAGCCTTTATTCTTTCCGTTTTAAGTGGCTTCCAGTCTAAAGCATCTAAAGCAACCAGATGATCTACATCGTTGCTCATATTCATTATGATTCGAGCAGCTCTGTTTTGGAGCTTTTGGAGGCGTTTTGATTGTGTTTCACCCAAACACATCCCATACTTCACAGCAATATGTAAAGTATGGGCGAACAATAGAATTATACACAGAGACAAGTGTATCTTTCTCAACAAATTCTTTTATTTGACGAAGAGCTGATATCCCGGATGTTATTTTCTTGCAAATTGTTTCAGTATTATTCTTCCAAGACAAATGCTGGTCAACAGTCACTCCAAGAGTTTTGCAATCATATACTTGTTTAATTGGTTTGTTTTCTATGATAATGTTTGGTTGTCTATTTGAGATACTTATGTATGTTGTACTACACATGTGGACTCACTTGCATTTGAAGGAAGCCATGATGTCACATAACGTCACACGTTAATGGCGCCATCATGATCGTTGCTCTGATTTGACCACTCTTGTTTGCACATTTATATAAGTTTATTATTACATTTTAAATCTCCTTAATATTTGGATTGATTAAAAAAACCCTGTTTAACCCCGCTCCTCCCTTGACGAGTAAAATCATCTTCCATTAGACAGAATATAATAATAAATTAGGGTGCATACGGTATATGTTGTTGTAAATATTTGAATTGATGACATTACAGGTCAATACCAGAAGATAGGTTGAAACAAATCATGGATGTATTGGAACAAGATATTATGGTCAGGTAATGCGATAACATTTTATATTATTATATAGAACTTTAGAGAACGTTCAGTGAAAGGATTAATTAAGATGTGGATTATAAGCGTAGTATGAATTGTTTGTTACAAAATCTAGTCAGAGTTTTTCGTGCTCTCTCATCCTCCTTTTAAATACGATGCGGCTTGGACATGTATTGAAGCCGACAAACTTTTATGATTTACGCAAATATAGGGTAAAATAAATATAATCCCAAATGTTATTGGAGAAGGACCTTATTTTTTCTTCATTGTAAATTTTGTTATTTATAGATCTATTCATGACGTGAAAGCGACAGAATTAGGTAATATATACTCATCGTAGCAGCTGTGATCTGGATTGACAAAATCTCAACTTGTAGTTTAATCTTAAGAAATTACAGGATAAAACTATACCAGCCAAGTAGATCGGTTTTTATAGATGTACAGTAATGTTCCAACGTAAATTTATGCATTTTAGTCCTAAGCAGGAGCAGTTGCGCAAAATGCAGGTAGGAGTCCTGCGACTCCGCTGCAACTCTGTTGTAGCTCAGTTGGTTAGAACGCTGACCAGAATTGTAGGGCCGCAACTTCCATTCCTGCCAGAGGACGAATACACGGGTAAAAATTGATCAGGTTGTTCGGCGTTGTTCAAACAGGAGTGAACAATGTTGTGCTGCACCCCGTGAACAATATTGTTAACAAGTTGTTCAACCATCAGTACTGTTGCAAGTTGTTAACATGATTGTCAACAAGTTGCAACAATGTTGATGGTTCAACAACTTGTTAACAATATTGTTCATGGGGTGCAGCACAACATTGTTCGCTCCTGTTTTGAACAACTTGCATCAACATGATGATTTTTACGCGTGTAGTTGCATTTTTCGCAACTGCTCCTGGTTAGGTGAGTGTATAATACTTGATGTAAATCATTTGATCATATCATGCACATGTACATTTGCCCTATAGAATGTTGATCTTGATCAGTGCTGGAAAATGTCCGGCAGCGCCAGCAGCACCGCTGCCAGGAAATATTTGACAAAATATTTTCCCAGGAAATTTTCTTACACCTTGCAGGAAATTCCTGTCATCTTATAAACTGAAATGCCATATAATTTACTTATTGTTTAAAAAGTCCAAAAGCATTTTGCAAGACGAGTTTGTCTTGTGCTGAGATCAAAGTTTATCGCATGTGCGACACCATCCGTTCTCTGCAATTTACGATGCAGCAAGTCTTATAATTGACTTTATTTTTGGATTTTGCTGCCAGGAAGACAAATATATTTTCTAGGCCTGATCTTGATCTTAATTTCCTTTGTTTTTTTGGTCACAGGAGCTGATACAGTGAGATTCAAAGCTGAAATCAATTTTGATGGCAGGGAAATAACCAGACGACATTTAAGTAGGAAGGAAACAGCTCAGTTACTAAAGGTACGGAGGCTGGGTATACAAACCTGGACGATGAATGCTCAATAAATGTCTAAGAAATATTCATGGTAGTTTGGCAGGGCTCAAAATAGAGGTTAAGATAGACACTACCACTCACTTTCTTAGTACGCATCTGATTGGCTAATCGGATATACCAAACGCATCTGATTGGTTAATGGTCTCTTAATGGTAGCGGTAGTAATGACCGGTCAACGGTCAATGACCAGCCACATGATGACGTCACATGGTGACTGCAGGTGCGGTAATTCAAATTTTGTAGTCGTACCTCAGTTGTACCGTCCAATGAGTATTGCCTCTTATTTGAATTGGTACAAATGTAAGACTCCAGGTGTACTTACAGTCTTTAAAATGAAGTACATAAAGCACAGGTTTCTGAAAAGTTTCATTTAACCTGAAACTGCGGGTTAAAACACGAAGCATAATTGCATTTACAAACTCTACAATTGACTTTTTAGTTTTATCAGTCTAATTATGTTTCATGCCAAGCGGACATGTCAGACATACACATACGACTTTTAAGTAATTAGAATTACGGTTTGGAATACCTTTGGGCTTGGAAAGGTCAAATGGTACCAGCAAAAAGTAAGTACGCAGATAGCAAAAGTTCCGCGTACCTATTCCTTGAGTACTTGGCTGAATTACCAACCAGACCGCAATTTATCGCACCCTGAACTGGTCACACATTTTCACTGTGGGAACGAGACTGACTTTTGAGATGTTGTGGACCGTTAAATATTATGTCAATTCGTTCCGATTTTCTTGGGGGGTTTTTCGAAGCATGGGAGTTGGCCGGCAGGGGTGGAAAAATTGAGGGGAGCACGCGAGCACTGCTCGCAGGAAATGTTTAAAAACAGCTGCAGGAAATTCGTTTCAATGAAAATTTGAAGGAAACCTTAACACCCATCCCCACTATGGACGCAACAACATATGGTTGACAGACATTATTCCTTGAATTTAAAACCATGGTCAGCTAGAACACTATATGTTTATGCACATGCAGACTTAGCACAAAATACTCCGCTGATCTGCAGGAAATTTTTGTCTCCGGTTGTGCTTCCAGGAAGAAAATTCTTTTTTCCTGCTCTGTTGGCCGGTCAGAAGTCGCGTTTGACCGCGGTCATATAGACTGTATGGTGTTGTGGTTTACTATATGTAAACACGGGTGCAAGATACGGTTAGATTGCTAGCGCTAGCCCTGGGTAAAATTTTCTTTTTTTCTCTTAACGATCATATTAAATTGAAAAAACATAAAAGTATATGTTTGGAGGAATGTACACCAGGCCTGACAATCTGTCATCTCATATTAAATCCATCCATTTAACAATCTAATATGACAAATACACGACACATATTTCAGTCTGTTTATTTCAAAAGTCAGAAGCAATGAAGCATATGTGTTTGATTGAGACAAGCCATGTTCATAAAGAAGCTGTTGGGAAGATTGCTTTGAAAAATTTGTTAACCTGGGATAATAGGCTTTCGATCAACCGCCCCCTGGTCAGTATTTACAACTTATAGCTGGGTTGCTTTTACAGTTCATAAACATATTTGAAACATACAC
The DNA here is from genome assembly GCA_902702795.2 of Paramuricea clavata. NCBI lineage: Eukaryota > Metazoa > Cnidaria > Anthozoa > Malacalcyonacea > Plexauridae > Paramuricea > Paramuricea clavata. The sequence continues at coordinate 5,990 of CACRXK020012855.1, forward strand.
CCACTATGAACTCAATTTTTTACGCCATATACAAAAGCTTTTTCGAAGCTGGGAGTTGATCACGGGCTACAAGTGAAAATGATCTGTTTTGTCGTCTCTTAGGAAGTGCGGGATATCCAGACGCCTGAGGAACTTGAGAGGTTCTTGATGGATCATGGGGAACAAATCATTGATACATTAGGACAAGAAGTTGACAGAATTGAGAGAAATATTAAGGTGAGAGTGTGTAGTCTTATAGTGTTGTTAGTGTCGGCAAAATTGTCAGAAAATCTATTACGGTCGATTGCCTCTGTCAACTTAGTGTCGAGTACATTGGACAGGTTTTAATCTGAACAGCATAACTAGCTCAACGTTGATTGGCTGAACTGACTGAAGCCTTCACATGATTAATACGAATATTGAACGTGAGCGTACACAATGATTGTATCTCCAACTGTTCATTGGTTGATGTAAACAAAGACAACTATGGTAAATGTGAGTTGCCAAAAGTATAGCCTGCGTGGCAGACGGCCAGCCCGTCGCGGAACACCTGAAAGGTGGGCGAGGAAGGAGAAGACCTTTCCCGCCTGACCGTCTGCCACGCAGGTTACCAAAATTGCTACCAAAAAACAAGTTAATATTTTTTTTCAGAATAAAAATCCTGAAGTACGCCATGTTGATCTTGAGATTCTATGAATCGTGATGAAATAATTTAAGGAATGCATCACGAAGTTACTGAACTCATTTTATATCCGTTTTAAAATTATATTTGTTGAGATGTCTAATTAGTAATTTATTTAATAAATATATCCATTATGTATGTGTTTGTATCTTTTCTTTGTGTTCACTGTATTATGGATTAATTTGACTTTTAAAGAAGCGTTTATTAATGAGCGCTGCTTAATATTGGACACAAATTGTCTTGTCAGTCTTGTGTAAAGTATTCTGAGCTCGTCCAGCAAAATTCTCACAAACGATCACCATATAGGGTGAATATTACTCTAATAAATTGCCACAGGAGGTTCAACGTCGGAAGTTGCAGCAGGATGGTACCACGTCCAAGGCCCTAGCTCGTTTGCAATTTACGCAAACAGATTAGGTCCTCAGTATGCGGGTAAAGACCTACCTAAAATGATCATGTTTTGTCATTGGCTTTCAGAAACAAATCAGAAACAAAAATGATCATTGTTCGTGAAGACGATTTCTATAGTTTTATTGTCTTTCATTGTTATAATCAACCAACCACGAGCCTGGATAGTAATAGGTAGATGAGAGAGTTCTAGAGTCTCAGTATGATTAGAGAGTTTTAGGGTCTCAGTATGATAAGAGAGTTCTAGGGTCTCAGACAGTATGATAAGAGAGTTCTAGGGTTTCAGTATGATAAGAGAGTTCTAGGGTTTCAGTATGATAACTAAGAGAGTTCTAGGGTTTCAGTATAAGAGAGTTCTACGGTCTCAGTATGATAAGAGAGTTCTAGGGTCTCAGTATGATAAGAGAGGCTAGGGTCTCAGTATAAGAGAGTTCTAGGGTTTCAGTATGATAAGAGAGTTCTAGGGTTTCAGTATAAGAGAGTTCTAGGATTTCAGTATGATAAGAGAGTTTAAGAGAATAGGGTTTGACTACATTATCAGGAAAGGCATGGCAACTATAAGCTATTTTATAATCACGAGGAATTAATGACGTCGATATATATCGATAAGGAAGGAGAGAAGCTATTACTCAAATGCAACACAGGAAGTTTTTAATTTTATTACCGTAAACATCACTTTGGTTACATATATTTGTTGTGTTTAACTGCAATATAATGGAATATAATGTATTTCTACATTAGGGATATAAAAATGAATACTTGTACTTCTGACCACCATTAAAAATCAAAATTTCCTTTTCTTATTTCCAATCATTATGAGGAAACAAAGGTCACATACGACTGACATTTTGAGTTTTAAAATTCTAAGTTAATTTAACAAATATATCAAAGCATTGCGGTCAAAACAATGACGGTATGGCAGGAAGAACAGTGCGATTTTCAAACCGTGAAAAGACCAATGCGACACTTCGATCACTCGCACACATCAATGATGAAGTTGGCCAATATTCCGTGCACTTTTTTAAGGCGCCGGCAGTTCCATTACGATCGCTTTGTCCGCGCTGGTCGAGCGAACCTGTTTGAATATGCGTTGAAGAATGTGACTGTCTTCTGTAGTTCTCGTTGACACGCCGTGGAGTATAACACGTAATAACACGTAATTTTACACCATACATACCGTAAACCTCCGACTATAAGCCCTGGGCTTATATACTTTCGTAAGCGATTTTTGATGGGCTTATACAAGGGTGGGCTTATATACGGGGGGGCTTATACATGGACGATCTTTTGTGTTAGTAATAAACAAGTCAGACATAAACAAGAAAATAAACATGTATTAAGCAGCGATTACTGGGCTTATATTAATTCGGGGGACTTATATTCGATGGGCTTATATTCGGGGGGGCTTATATTTGGAATGAGGTGAGCGTTAGCACATGTGGTGGGCTTATACACGGGGGGCTTATATTCGGGGGGGGGGGCTTATAGTCGGAGGCTTACGGTATAAGATATACTTGTCTAAAAAAATACCTCAAAAATATCCGTCTACATGTAATAGGAAAACATTTCCCTTATCCTAAATCGTATGTTACATAATATACTTGATTACAATTTATGAGCTTTAAGATGTTTTCGTAATGAACTTGGATCGGTATATTGTTTAAAACAACCATCGACCTTGCAGCGATACGGCTTGCTCTCGATATGTGTTCGCGTGTGTTTAAATCTATCACTTGAGTTGGAATAACGTTTTTCACATCCTTCAAAAGGACAAACATAAGGTTTTTCTCCAGTGTGTGTTCTGCAATGTATCTTCAAGTTCTCTAGACGAGAAAATCTTTTATCACATCGTTCAAAATGACATGCATGTGGCCGCTCGCCTGTATGTGTTCTCAAATGTATTAAGAGTTTATATCTCGCATTGAATCCCTTGCCCCGTCTTACACAGTTCTTCCATTGACATGAATATTCACAACCTTCTTTACTTGCAAGTACATGATTATTGTTTATATGATCAACCAGTTCTTCTACAGTAAGAAACTGTTCCTCACAATCCTGCCATTGACATGAGTGCACCTGGGCTAGATGCCCATACAACGCTGAACCAGAAGTATTTTGATACAGTGGAACATTGCTGGGAGCTACCTGGATCAAATGATCATTTTCATGATAATAACTTGGAATCAACAATGTAGTTTGACTTGGCGAGCTAAGTAGAACTGATCCATTGTTGGTGAGATCATCATGTTCAGATTTAGGAAGTAATAAATCTGAAGGATTTACTTTGGAAATAATAGACATATTATCTGTTTTCGCTGATTCACCTACAGCTAGTATAGGTGTGTTATTAAATACGGATGTTAAGACAAGTGTGTTAGATTGTGATGATGGTGATGAATGGATGACAGTAGGATCATTAAATATTACTGCAGTAGAACACTGTACAAGATCTTCAGTATGCATGATATGACTTCCAGTCTGTACGATCCTATGTACTGTCAACTGAGGTGGTTCACTTGTACACTCTGGTGGTGTATGTTGCTCTGTAGTTCTGTGTTCGTGTATTGTACCACCATGTCCTCTAGTTCTGTGAACAGAACGCTCGGGTGCTGTTTCATGTTCGGTAGTTCTATGTACTGCCAATTCAGGTGCATCACTTCTATCCTCATGTTGTTCTGTAGTCTGGTGAACAATCAACTCGTCATCCTCTTGTGTTGTACAATGTTGTGTAGTCCTATGTACTGTCAACTCAGGTGTTTCATTTGTATTCTCAAGAGTTCCATGGACAGTCAACTCATCATGCTCATGTGTTGTATGATGTTCTGTAGTAATATCACGTAACTCTTTCTTCACTTCTTTCACCACATCAGAATACCCAGAATACTCCATCTCAGACTATCTGATCTAGAAATAAAGGGTACATTCATCAAGAATACTGCCATTTGCGTTCAAGCTTGAAGCGTGCAAATTTTTTCACGTTTGTTTATGTTTCAAACGCAACGTTCCGGGGGGTAATCACGCCCTTTCGACCAATGAATTGATCGTTTGAACCATGCAACCTTACGGTTATTATTCGTTACATAATATGTCGTGTTTTGTTTGAATTCCAGTGACGTTTGTACAATTTCATGCTGTAAATCCCTAAAATTCAGCTACAAAATGTAAATAATTGATTGAACAGTATTTAGAATCACGAGAATACAAGAATAAAAGTATATTCTTGCTGTCACAATCAATATTTTTATATTTTCAAACGATTCAATTTCATCGGCCAAACGTGCGTGATAACCTTTGAAACGTTGCTTTTGAAACGTAAACAAATGTGAAAAAATTTGCACGCTTCAAGCTTGAACGCAAATGGCAGTAATAGGAGTAATTGTAGAAGAGTTTTGTGGATGGTAATTTCTAGTGTGAATTTTACACATTTATGAGACCCAACAAGGAGAAGTTGCGAAAAATATTTTACTTTCTGGGACTGCAAGAAGTTCATTGAAACATTTTCTGTGAATAATCAAGTAAATTGATACTTGGACACTGTAACTGTGTGACACTAACAAGTTATTAAACTGAATGTCAAGCTAATTCTAGGGAAAACATTTTACTGCACTGAAAATCTTAATAATACTTTTAGGAATATATAAAAACATAAAACTAATCTAAATAATCAGGAGTCAGATCTCGAGGTCAATTTATAGAATGCCAAAAAGAGTACTAATGCGGGGGGGGGGGGGGGGGGCACTACTAGGGAGATCTGGGGGAATGCTCCCTGAAACAAATTGGAAATAAGGTGTCTCAGATTGATGTATTTATACACGGTACTTATATAATTTTGCATTTCTGAGGTCATACCTACAGTACAGGTTACATTAATTTTTCCTCTGAATTTTTCCTTTTATCTAAATTTTTACAATTATCTTTTTTTCTTCGTTGGGGAAATATTTTCTGGGAACTCAAAACAAAAAATTTTCTGGTTTCATTGGCCGATATTTTTTCCACCCTGAACCAGGAGAAGTTGCGAAAAATGCAACTATAGGCCTAGAGCTGTGCGCCAGAGCCGGAACTCCGGCATATTTTGCCGGAGTTGGAAAACTCTGGCAAAAACTCCGGCAGACAAAATTATGAAAAATTATTTCGTATTTCAATAAACTTTTGGTAATGGAAAAATTAAGTTGAATGATTTGAAGTTACTATAAAGTTTAATTACTTGCTTCGTTCTGATTTGTGGCTTCGAAAATTCTGCAAGCGCATTGCTATCACTTTTGATACAAAAATCCACTGACCCCGATGTACTTTGGGCGAAAATTATCCACTGACCCTGATGTATTTTGTTCGATTCCTGCAAGCGGCCTAATTGTGAAATGAAGATGAGAGTAGTCGGTAGACAAGCAAGAGTTTGAATGAGTTTTCACAATTTTCATGCGGTCAAATAAAACAATTACTTTAAAAAATCATCTCACAATTATTGTCAGGGAAATTATCACGATATTCGATAATATCGCGATAAATGAAATAAAAACAATGACCACATTTTTCAATTTTAGTTGATATCAAGCTGGATAGTAAGCTTATATATAATCCACTAAAAACAACAAATTAATGTAATAAGAAGGCTTTTTATAGTCTAATATTTACTGTTCATAAACCTAAACTGTCTATGCAGTGTCTACTGTGTCTCCGCTGGTTCGCCTGCAATTTCATTTCATTTTATGGTATTAAATTCGTATTTAATTCAGGAAATAGTTTTAATTCTTTTAAAAACTATAGTTTCTAGTGAAATTGAAAGAATTTATTTAGGATTTTATAAAAGCTATATACACATGCGAAGCAATATCACGATAGTCATCAAGCATGACGATAATTTCGATATACTATATTAATAACAGTCATTTGGTTCAAATTGCCCCAACTCAGGGCCAAAATGCTTTTCAAAATCCCCAGGGTGGGGATGCAATTGATGATCAAATACCCCACATATGCCCCCCCCCCCTCTGGGGGTTAACATTGATAGGTGCATAATTGCATCCACTTGCCCGCTGACACAAAGGGCGCTTTCCATTAACACAGTCAGACCAGTCAGAACGGTCAAATTGTTGAATAGAACACAAAACATTTGGGCTTCAGACCTATCTCAATCTGACTGGTACCCTGGAACCAGAGGGTATTTATTTTCGCCTGTTTTGAATAACCCTCTGGTGAAATTGGCGTAGTTTTTGGGTTCACATTCCACACATAACTTTCAAAAATGGAAGCAAAGAGTTGATTGGCTGCTGACATAAGTTCGATAGACTACGTGTTCTGATTGGATATTGTAAACATCATAGCCTGTTCGCAGGCATTTCGTGTTTTGATTGAATTGGAACATTTGAATTTTGAAATGTCTATATTATTAAATAAACGAACAAAAGTTGAAAGAAGCAGTTTTACAGGCTGCATTAATAGATAGATTGATAAATTTCCTGAATTAAAAGTTTAACGGAGCATCAATACCGCGCCTTGTCCAATTTGATTCACATTAAAGATGTATTTGCATCTTGCTATCGGTTATGGGAAGAGTTTAATATTCCAAAGTTCTAACACCGAGAGTAGCACGACGACTTGACAAAAGCCACAATTTTCTGGAGAAACCCATCTTAATAGTCATTTGCAAATTGAACTCTTTCATTGACTCTCACGTCCGTAAACTAAGAAAGCGTGGATGCCGTGTTACTTCACTGTCAAACGAAGAGGACGAGAAAGCAATACTAGATGGAGAGTTTACATTCGCATTTTGTAATCCCGAGTCTATTATTCGAAATGCGAAATGGAGAGGAATGGTTTCATTTGAAATCTACAAGACAAATTTGCTTGCTTTTGTATTAAATTAACAGACAAATTTCATGTCGGCCCAAAGAGGTGTGTTTAATAAATTTATAAAATACAGATTTTTTTGAATGTATATTGCAAGATTAAAGTGAATGAATATAAATATATATTTATATTAAATTGAATAGATGTGATGTTTTAAATTGAATGAAATTCAGGAGAATGAATATTGCTACAAATGGGCAGGCATACACTGGACAGTAAACATGCGATATTAAAAACCCTGTCTAGACGGCCTGGCGTCAAGGATAATGATTGGATAATATTTTTAGAATATGATGCATTAAGCCATTATACATTTTTTGCATTCTTTATCCGAACCAGGAATCGCTAACAAATTCACCAGAGGTTTTTCCTATTTCTTCGCACGTTTTCTCGCATTTCGCGTTCGCCAAACCTAAAAAAACCTCTGGGCCAGGGTATCTGACTGGAAAATTTAGATAACATTTGAATGAGGTCCATTTTCGCTAGCTATTTGAGAAACATGGACCAGATCTTTCCATTGATACAGAGAAAAACAATTTGGGTCTGACCGGTCAGGCCATTAAATGGAAAACGCCCAAAGATGGCACATGAACAGGGGGTGCACCGCAGATGCGCAGCGGCTACAAGATATGTGTGTTTCGGACACAGTGTTCAATAGGTTATTTCTTGCCAGTAACATACTTGAAAGTATATTCAGACTAATCATTACATACACTTGCAATCAAACATTACTATTTGCTAGATATTCAACTAAAAACGTTTCTGTTTATAGTTTCAAAATTTTAAATTTTATACAGCATATTAAAACTCCCCAAAATAAACTGTTGTGGCACTATATGTAAATCTATAAAATTACAATCAATTAAATGAGAGTTTCTACTTATAAGTAATCTTCATACATACCTACTGGTATTCTACTGTAATCAGAAACACAAATGATAGAAAAATCTTGCTATCCATAAGACAATAAAACGCAATAAATATTGTTGACTTGCAATAAAATTGTGATGTAGAAAACTCCAGAAATATTCACGGCTTTGTAACCACGCCATAAAACTGCGTAGTCCTGGGAAGAGTAGACTGCGGCGTCTTTTATTTCGCTTTTTGCGGCATTTTTGTCCTTTGGTTTTCCGCTATATTGGTTCAATCAGCGTTTTGAAAGAAACGTCTTTTAAATTAACGTTTTGATAGAATGAATGGCAGCGTCGAGCCGTCGATCAGCAGTCAAAAACAATTATGTTTTGCCGCCAACATGACAATCAATGGAAGACATAATGCCAGTCGTTAATTATCAAAATTTTGCGGAATGCGGATTGCTGGTTTGAGGGTCACCCAGTGCCTTTTTTAACTATATATCTGGGGGGGGGGGGGGGGCAATTCCCCCAGAGAAAGAATTTGCCCCCCCCCCAGTAAAGCCATTTCTGCCCCCGAAGTGCGAAGCAGAATTGCTCATGATTGCTGTCAGAATTGCAGTTGATTTACTTCATAATGAGATTATGCCCTTCCATAGCCTCCTCCACAGCCATCTTGTGTGTAATTCATATTGTTCTTCACCGAGTATTTCATAATAGCGATAGATTTCATGCAAACAATCCGATAAAATGCTTTTTTCTTAAAAGTATTATGTTATATTAAGAGCCCCCGCCCCCCAATCGCCACAAAAACCATTCTCTCAGAAAGGCTAAATCCGTAGAGAAATTGGAGGGGGGGGGGGGGGGGG
>CACRXK020012856.1:0-14624 GCA_902702795.2 Paramuricea clavata
TCAAAGGAATTATTAGAAAAGGCTGTTGAAAAGCATAGTTGCTTTAACAGTAACTTAATTTCAAATATCCCCAGCATGTATAAGCTGTTGTATGGTAACATTGCTCAAGTACAAGAGGCAAAGATCATTCCAGGATCTAAGGAGGCTTTTTCTTTAAAGCGGTACAAAGAAGAAATTGGAAAACCTTACAGCAAAATTAGTTTTTACATATGTCCATTAACAGATTTTCTTGAAGATTTTGTTAACTCTTCATCATCATCTGATGAGCAAATGTGTGACAACTCTGCAAGTGATGGTACTCAAGAGCAAAACCAGTCCAGCTCAGTTGAAGAACTGACAGTCATTTCACCCAATCCTACTATTCCTACCCAAAGTAAAACAGTTCAATGTCCCTTTTGCCTAAATCATTTTAGTGTACAAGAAGTCCAACATCATGTAGAGCAGTGTTCAGAATGGTTATTGAATGAAGATCATGAAGTACTGGAAGTGAATAATTCTGACAATGAACAGACTGTTGCTGAAAGTCAGGTGAAAATATCTGATATGGGTAAGAATGAAATTAAAGAAATGCTGAAAGATGAAGTTGCACAAGTCTCAAAATTAGACCTACAACAAGAAGGAAAAAAAAAGGGTGACAGTCAGACGTAAGAACATATGGGAAGACTTTAAAGATGAAATTTTTCAAGGAAATAGAATTACCCCTTCCAGTAAGATTAAGGTTGTGTTTTCTGGAGAGCCCGCTGTGGATGATGGGGGACCTCGGAGAGAACTATTTTCAGGTAATGTATTTGCTTGTAATTTTCTGGCAAAACTATAAATTTTCTATTCTGTTATTCCTAGGCTGAACCTATTATTCCTATAGGCATTATAATCGTTTTTGGTTTTCTAAAATATACTATACATTTATTTTAGAGTTCAAACAAATCATGGATGCTTTTCTTCCTGTCCTGAAACCTAAACATTATTAATTAATTAATACGTACAATACATTATACTAAGATACTATTCCTCAGAAAGCTTACATTGTTTGTCTCTACAAATATCATATATTATAGAAAAAGCATATATTATAGGAAAGCCATTGTACCTAGTTGGTTAGGTCGAGTTGCCAGGCCATATCTGAGTTCCAGCTTCAAAACATCTAGCTGACTAGCTCATCATACGAGAATGATTGATAAATATATCTAGGATTGATAGGTTCAGACTAGAATCACTACAGTAGATGTCCTTAATGTCCTTATTAGGTATACAGGTATGTCCTTGTTACAATTTGTTACAATTTTCGTTTCAGCATTTTATATGCTTTAAAATTATATTATATAACATGCTGACACGTTTTTGTTATGGTAGCCGCCTTGTTAATATTTCATTACTTTCACAAGATAAATGTAAAATGGAATAATATTTTTAGATCTTTTGTCCATCATCAAAAGGAGATATTTTCATGATGGGTCACCAGTTAAATCAACTATTGCTATTAGTAATGGAGATTTTAAACTGTGTGGAATAATCATGGGAATGTCCATCAAGCAAGGAGGTCCAGCACCAAATTTTATGACGCATGCTGTTTCCTGTTTTTTCACTGGATGTGAGATGTTGACTAGTGATGTCAGAAGCTCAGCCTATCAAGATATTGTTACATGTGTGAGTTAATAACTGTATGATATAGTGTTATAAAAATCAGTAGAACGCTTGCATTTATAATAATATGCAATGAATAATCAGTTGCCTAACTCATTGACTGGCATTACTCTTTTACTGATGAGTAAAGCATCTGCCATTAGACAGAGCAAAATACTTAATTAGGGCAAATATGGGTGCATTGCAAGCTGATGAGTTAACAAAAGACACTGACAGATAATTACAGTATGTTAACTTATTAACTAACAGTACTTTTCCACTGACAAGTAAGATTATCTGGAATATAAGACAGAGTAAAATTTTAAAGTAGGGCACATCTTTGTGCATTGCAAGGTAATGGGTTAATTAGGTTATATCAACCTATGTCCCAAATATGAAAAAGCACTACAAAAAAGTACATGTATGTATTATCTTCTTGATACAGCTCAGCAATGCAACAACTGATGAACAAGTAATAGGAATTCTAACTAAGGACTCTAGCTTGGACATTCTACAAGAGCTGGGATATACAAGTGTTCCACACATGGAAACAATTGCAACAGCAAAAAGAATTGTTCAGTATGTACATTAGTTTTCTTATTGATCTCCTAAAGGGTCAGTCAAGCAAGGGCGGATCATCGCCAACACATGTGCAGAATGGACTTACATTCCCTTTAATCTTTAATATTCTGACATTATCATTCTGACAGGCAGTCAAGTCAGTCACCGAGGTGTAATTTGTTTACATTTTGAGCAAAATATATTGATAAAGTATGATGTACTTGACACTTGTTGATATCAATATAGTTTAAAAAAATTTCCATTTAGAAGCTTTCAAAACAATGTGAACCTGGCCTTGACCACCTCTGAATATTTAGCTTAACTAAATTATTTTTGGAGATTGAAATTATTTTTGGAGTTGCAACTGAGAGTGTATGAAAATATGTTGTTAAAATCATTAAAAAAATATTTTAGATCATTATGCATGAAAGACCAAATTGGAGATGTCTTAGCAGAGTTGATGGAAATTAAGAATGGGTTAGAGGCTTGTGGCATCTCTAGTGATACTATTAAGAAAAGAGCAGAGTTATGGCAAATCATGTTCAAGTCAGGCAGTTTCTTTAGTCTTCCTGCTGAAGAGTTTTTGGATGAGCTGATTGTTGTTTTCAGTGAGTCACAAATAAGAAAAAATGCAGAAATTGATGTTTACAAATTTTTCTGTGATGCTATGCTATCCATTGAAAATGGTTGTAAGTACAAACTACATGAATAATTATCTTCAAGCAGAACTGGAATCATGAGCAGAGAATGATGTTCAGTTGAATTTTATATTAAGGGTTGTTTTCTTCTTCAATCATATCTTACGTAAGTGTGTTGTATTTCTTTGTTTTCTGGGCACTAAAGTGCAATGTTACTGTAAAACAATAGAAAATGCTACGATTGAAGTGGAAAACAGCCAAGGGGCAGTGTCACGGTTCTACTGCGCATCCAAAATATGCGCGAACTTGAAAAACTGTCTGCCAACAATTAATCAAGTTAGGAGTGAAATGCGATATACTATTTATAATCCCTTCGTTTTTGAGGACATCCTTGCTTTGTTTTAAAAATTGAAGGCTGCTGCATCTTTTCCAATCATGTAGCATTAATTTTAAACGTTTCTTTTCGCCGTTTATTTTAGCCAATCAGCGCCGTGATACTGCCCCTTTAAGTATCTCTTAAAGAATCTCACATCACCCAATGCAATATGTACCAAACATTGGGTATTTACAGTACTGTTGACCATTTCTTCACATAATGCAACTTAATTCTTTGACAAGGCTATGAGGTGGGGCCCACTCCTGCCCTCATTATATCCATTATATCTCAAGTTGTTTTCTTAACATGAGGACATAACATTGTAATCAACACTCAAAATCAGTTTAATGCATAATATTTGTTCAGTTTAATTTTACTTATTTATTTAACTTATTACAGACTTACAGTCATGCCAATGGAACTTGTTCCTAAAATATCGTATCAATTCATTTGTTCCCATGGCCATGAACCAATTCATTTCAGTTTTGAAATTTTGACAACTTTTATATTGCTATATAATTGAATAGCTTCCTGTTGCTGCAATCACCTTTGATTTTGGTGTAATTGACTAATCTTCAAATACATGAAGTTGAAAGCAATTTGTCAACTAGCTGTCTTAAACAAAGTGGTTCAGACAAGCAAATGAATTAACACAATATTTACATAGCCATAGGAACACTCCATTGCCATACCTAATTATTCAATAACAATGCAAAATAATTTGATTGTTATAATTATTTACATGTACATTTGAAGGATTGAGAACTGCAGACATTTTAAAATGGATGACAGGGTCAGACGAGGTTCCACCACTTGGTTTCCCAAAGCAGTTTGAACTGCAATTCACCCATGGTTGCAATGAATTATGCAAATGCAGGCCAACAGTCTCAACATGTGACATGTCGGTGAAGATGCCTGTTCATATCAGCACCCTTGAATATATGAAGGAAATTCTTTATTCAGCTGTAAAGGATTCACATGGGTTTGGAAACCTTTAAAACTTGCTACTGATAAATTGTTTTTGTTCCATCGTTAAGAAAGTCTGTACAATAGCCGTTTTCACACTAGAAATAGAAGACGAACAATCACCAGAACGGGGCTGTTTAAATGATCCCGGTTTGCAAGGACTGCGTGGATGGCGGGATTAGTCTGTAAGGTCTCTCTCCTCCACAGAGGTTATTTATTCTATTTATAATGTTCCTCGCTTCTCTTCTGATAGTTCTCGGATAGTTCGCGATAGGGCGCTGGACAAAACTAACGTGGGCGAAGACGAAAAAGAAACTAAGCGAAAAAAATAACGTTATTTAACGTTATTTTACTTTTGAAATAATAAGTAATTTTTCGCTCGCTTTCTTTTTCGTCTTCGCCCGCGTTAGTTTTGTCATGATTACTGTAACTGAGAACTATCCGAAGAGAACCGAAGAACATTATAAATAGAATAAATAACATCTGCAGAGGAGAGAGCTGCAAGGTATTGATATATTAAAGTCGTCAGCCTCAAGCTAAAATTCAAATATCTGTTAAAAAACTGCGATCTCAAGAAGATTTTGACTGAACTCATTGTGAGAGATTAATTTTTGTTTAAATTAAAACTATAATCTATATATTCTACCAGGCAGCTAAATAAGGCAGCTTTGCAGAATTATGGATGTAACCATTAAACCATAGATACCTGTAGCCCAGAAGCATGCGATATGTTGCATATTACGTAACTTATTTCAATACATCAAAAGTATTCCGCCTCTGATATCGTCCGTACAAATTGTGATCACGTAAACGGCATCCTCAAAATGGCAGGCAACTATGGCATATGCAAAACCTCTACTAGCAAGGCAAAGTCTATGAAAGGCTAAATATGTGTTAAATTGCTTTCTAGAAATTTCATTAGACGGACAAATTCAGACGATTTGTTTTACTGGACAATTAAACCCTCTTCTAGTGTGAAAACGGCTAGTGACTAATTAATGTGTTGTGTTTTGGCTTAACTAACTTTCATATTTATAGCAAGTTTATACGACATGCTGTCAGTTATAAAAATGCAGCAATCGAATGATGTTCGATGTTTTGTTAGTGTACAGACTGGTTCACATTACTGAGAGCTCTAGTTACATGAGCTTTAAATATTTAAGATCAAAGCTAGTGCATGTATTTTGTTAATTATTCTTGCAAAGCAATAAACTGCTGAAATAAATCAAGTGCTTCGTTTTCATTCCTTGGGAATTGCAATTGCAATTCATACATAACTGATTCAAAATATTCAATGTAAATTGAATTTTGCTCATTTTCGATCTCACAATGGGTCCTCATTTCTTCTATTTCTTGATCATCAACAGGACATACGCAGTCCTGTTTTCCATTATATTCAGGTAAGTAATACAAAATATTGGGAATTCCTGAAACTGTATCATAACGTGATTTCCGAATGTAATGAGAGTTCCAATGATCTTTCACTCTATCAAGATCTTGTTGAATGAGCCATGAGAAGCAGAACCACAGGCATTCCATATGTAAAGTATTACCAAGCTGCAAAGTGGTTTGCTCAACCAGGTCTTTGAAGAAATCAATCCAATAGCCACTTCGATTACGTCTTAAAAATGACCACCAGGCCTCGATACGCTGGTTAGAATGCGATGATCCATAAATATGGGACTTTTCCCCAGCAAACATATCGTCTCCATTTGCTCGAAAAGAAGACTGCATAGCTGCTATCATCCCATTTTCTGTACCACAATCCGTTCGAACCAGCATAGGGCAGCCATTTAAACTTATGACTGCATCCAAAAAGAGATTTGCAGTGATTCGAGGATTGTTATTAGACTTCACAACCTCTAACCAAATTATTCTACGGCTATAACCACAAATACACCCGTGTATAGGAAAGCCGTATGGCTTTAATTTGTCGTATCCTATATCAATTAATTATAATAGACACACAATTAATTTTACTATATTAGCTACATGTCTGACGTTTAGTGGTCATCAGCTATTAGTTCTATGCACAGAAAAACACCCGTTCCGCACGTTGTACCCAATAATCTATTAGCGTTAATTGTAATACCATTGCATGCAATAAAGTATATTGGGTTGTAACTGAAGACAAAAACTAAAAAAAAGAGTTATCAACTTTAGGGTTAGAGGTTACGGTAAGGATACTAAGGATTAGGGTTTGGATTAACGTTTGGATTAATTGTAAACCATTACAACCTAATGCCATACAATGGCATTATAGAAAGCCAATAGATTACCGGCATTTGCAATTGACCGTGCGGCATGCATAAATTAAACATTTGTTCATTGTTTCAAACTTGTCGTTTATTGGATGAAAGTTGACGTCACTATGGGCAAACTTAATTGTTGCTAAGTTAAAACTTTTTTACCCAATCAAAATTCGGGGTTGTTTACAATGTTGACGAGTGTATCTAAAAGTCGAGAGTCGAGAGTAAAGGTCGAGAGTCGAGAGTAAAAGTCGAGAGTCGAGAGTAAATGTCGAGAGTCGAGAGTAAAAGTCGAGAGTCGAGAGTAAAAAGTCGAGAGTCGAGAGTAAAAAGTCGAGAGTCAGCAAAAAGTCGAGAGTCGACAGCAAAAGTCGAGAGTCAACAAAAATGTCATCAGAAACAACAAAGTCAAAATATTTTTAACACAATATATAGCCGTACGTTCCGTAACAACGGCTGAACTACAAACTTTCGCATATAAATATTGCTACAATAACAGTCAATAATATAAAAACATGAACAAAAAAACTGTATCAGTATCATATGTGAAGCTTTCATCTTGCTAAAAGTCATTTCATTACATTTTGCTGCCTTTCAATGACAATGTAGCACATAAACGGAATTTTGACAGACAGTCGCAGATAAAATATTGTCTATTCTCATGACAAAGTTCAACGTTTTTTACCGAGAAACTTCAATGTTTGTGATATTAATCATTTGATGGTTTCAATGCCGGATGAGTCCAGCTATAGACTAATTTTGATCTAGGCAAGACATGAGGACAAAATCCATCACCACAGCTAGAAAGAGCATGCTAAAATTAGTAAAATTGCAAAGTTTGCCCGCGAAAAATGTTGTAAAATGCGGAAAATATCACCTTCGGAATTTGCAAATTTTGTATTAATTTCTATCACGCGCGGGAAAATGCACCACTTTCGGCCCAAATATGGATTTTGTTCTTCTTGCCTAGATCAAAATTAGTCTATATAGCTGGAATCATCCGGCATTGAAACCATCAAATGATTTTAATCATGGTATTAAAATATCACAAACATTGAAGTTTCTCGGTAAAAACGTTGATAGACAATGTCATGAGAATAGACAATGTCATGAGAATAGACAATGTTTTATCTGCGACTGTCTGTCAAAATTCTGTTTATGTGCTACATTGTCATTGAAAGGCAGCAAAATTTAATGAAATGACTTTTAGCAAGAAAGCTTCACATATGATACTGATTAGTTTCGTATCATGCAGTTTTTTGTTCATGTTTTTATATTATTGACTGTTATTGTAACAATATTTATATGCGAAAGTTTGTAGTTCAGCCGTTGTTACGGAACGTACGGCTATATATTGTGTTAAAAATATTTTGACTTTGTTGTTTCTGATGACATTTTTGTTGACTCTCGACTTTTTGCTGTCGACTCTCGACTTTTTACTCTCGACTCTCGACTTTTTACTCTCGACTCTCGACTTTTACTCTCGACTCTCGACATTTACTCTCGACTCTCGACTTTTACTCTCGACTCTCGACCTTTACTCTCGACTCTCGACCCTCGACTTTTAGATACACTCAATGTTGACTCACGTATTTCAATAACATTGTAAACAACCTCAAATTTTGATTGGTTAAAAAAGTTTTAACTTGGCAACAATTAAGTTTGCGCATAGTAACGTCAACTTTCATCCAATAAACGACAAGTTTAAAACAATGAACAAATGTTTAATTTATGCATGCCGCACGGTCAATTCCAAATGGTGGTATTGGTTACAACATGTGGAATGGATGATGAAATGGATCGTATATTTTAATAGCGGAAAGTTATGAGAGCTACATATACACACTATTAAACTTACCGTCTATATGCCAGCAAAAATTCGGGCCCAAGGAGACGTACCTTCGTCTTGTTAAACGCCTTGACTTCCTTAGATCAACTCCAACAGGGTCAATTTCCTTCAAGATCTGTGCAACCAAATTTCGTGGTACATGCAGACCATGTCTTATACGCAGGGCGTGCCAAATACAACGATATCCTGCAAGCCTCCCAGCTCCTGCAATCTCTTCACGTATCAGTCTTGTCACTGCTTCTATGTCGATGTCCTGCCTCCTCCTTGAAAGTCCTAACTCCTTAAGCCTCCGTTTAAAAGTACTGAGAGATAAAGACACGCCGTCTTTTTTGAGCAAACCAATGATTGCTTGATATGGATAACCCAGATGAAAATAATTCTTGATTTTGTGGCTGATGCATGTTTCGCACAGTTGGTTGGTACAACATCCTACACATGACCGAGTATTTTGTTGTATATTTGACAGATTTTCCCCGCACATATGACAGTAATTGGCATCTTCTGCACATAATGTACCGCATGAAAAACAATACATTTTATTTTCTCATTTCCAACAATTTTTTAGCTAGCTTTTCTGCCTTTTCATGTTTTGTACTACTGGTGCTTCCACAGCCAGTGCTCTCATCCAAAATTTGATATTCCTTAATGTGAGCTCCATAATTCCTCAGATTTCCCCAAAATGAGTTGTCCTTGTAAGTATCCCCTAATTCCGATTTTTCGCTTTATGTCGTTTTGTACGTCAGACGACAATAAGGATTAATACTATTTTCCTTATGAAGCCATTTGACTTTGAATGAATGCTGGCTTTCGAACAACCCGCCCCTGGAGAAAGGAAAGTTGAGACTTCGTGTAGCTCTACATGAATTGAATAATTCTTTCCAACTAAGTCTGAATCCATATATAATTATATTAGGAGATTTGTTTTTTAAATCAAGTTCTATCAGCAATCATATTTTTTAAAAATTTAATAGGTTGTATTTTTGGCCTAACGAGCCGTAGGGGGCCGTGAAATAGCCTGCGCATTCAGCCCTGCATTGATCCAGTCCCTACCTCAAACCGCTTTGATTGATCGGGTTAATAAAAGAAAAAACTGGATTTGTCAAC
Organism: Paramuricea clavata; assembly: GCA_902702795.2. Taxonomy (NCBI): domain Eukaryota; kingdom Metazoa; phylum Cnidaria; class Anthozoa; order Malacalcyonacea; family Plexauridae; genus Paramuricea; species Paramuricea clavata. The sequence goes on from CACRXK020012856.1 coordinate 9,364, forward strand.
TTTTTAATATAAACGATAGGTAGATTTCAAGTTTATGCCATTATTAGTGTACAAACAAATGGATTTGATTTTCACCTACAAGACCTTGCATGGTTTCTTATACCAAGATTTATGTCAAATTTTAACCGGCAAACGGGCGTACTCATCACAGGCTGTATGGCCTGCGGAGGAGGTAGCCGAGATTTAATATATGATCATATGCCATGCACTGAGAAAAGTTAACTTGCTGCAGCTAAAAAGTTAACTTGCCGCAGCTAAAAAGTTAACTTTCTGCAGCTAAAAAGTTAACTTGCTGCAGCTAAAAAGTTAACTTTCTGCAGCTAAAAAGTTAACTTGCTGCAGCTAAAAAGTTAACTTGCCGCAGCTAAAAAGTTAACTTGCCGCAGCTAAAAAGTTAACTTTCTGCAGCTAAAAAGTTAACTTTCTGCAGCTAAAAAGTTAACTTGCCGCAGCTAAAAAGTTAACTTGCCGCAGCTAAAAAGTTAACTTGCTGCAGCTAAAAAGTTAACTTGCTGCAGGTAAATTCAAAAGTCTTCACCGGCAAAAAAGAAAATTATTCTGTTTTTAAATGACTTTGCTATGTTAATATAAATTTCGTTGTGCTTTTTATAAATACAGAAGCAAAATATAAAAGAAAGAAGCGTGACCCTTATGGGCCACCGTAGGATTGTGATAGACTGGTAATCCATTGTGCTCAGCGTCGGTGGATTCGTATCGCATCCACGCCTTTCATAGCGATTTTTTTTAAAAAAATATGCTGAATTGATCTGAATCGTATGTCTGCATATACTTCAGTGAAGCATTAGCAGAAAGTCAGTAGACTAGTATAAATTTCGAATATGAATTGCTTTCAGTGATCGGAAAGCAAATGGACTATAGATTTCAAATATGAATCGTTTACAGCGTAACAAATTCTTGGTCTTTCTATACAGGGCCTCAAAAGGAATACAACACGAGCCTAAGACTCATACCTGCATTTTGTCAATTCTCAAAAATTCCGGCTTTTCGATAATACATTCGGAAACACTTGCCATTTTCATGTCCAAAAACAGCCTTCGTATACTTGAATAAAGTATTAGCGGAAAGCCAATGAACTATAGATTTCTAACACGAATTGTTTACAGTGGCGCAAATTCTTTGGTTTTCTATACAGGGCCTCAAACGGAATAGAGCACGCGGCTTCTCAAAAAATTCTTTTCGATAATACACTCGGAAACACCTGCCATTTTTATGTCCAAAAACGGCCTGTATATACTTGAATAAAGCATTAGCAGAAAGCCAATGGACTATAGATTGCGAATATGAATTATTTAGAGTGCCGCAAAATCTTGGTTTTTCACTACCGAGCCTGAAAATGGTAAGAAAACGGTTACTATGGTATTTGGAGAGAAAGTGAGAAAAATTCCAACACTGGAAAGACATTGGGCTCTAGGTAGTCTACCTATTAAAGAAGTACTAACGTGAAAAAATGTGGGTACCATATGGCACGCAAACAACAAGTTTGACTCAGCAATTGATATCGTGCTGAAGAAAGGCTATGCAGTGATTGATTTGATGGTAACTATGGGATGTCGGCATGGCGGCCTGAACCCCAAGGTAGCAACTAAGCTGTGGAGAATTATTGCCCTTCCGCATCTGGTGTATGGTTGTGACTTGTGGTACTTAACTTTGAAACAGTTCTCTAAACTTGAGAAAATGCAAAATATGTTTAGTCGGATAGCACAATCGCTACTTCCAGGCATTTCAGGGTCAGCAGCAAGAGGCCTAATGGGTCTTGGCAGAATAGAAACGGACATAAGTAGGAGAAAGCTGTACTTTTGGGTCGTATCATCAACTCCAGCTCCACACAAGCCTTCAGGAAATTCTTTGTATGTCGGTAAATAAAATGGAAGCAGTGCCGTAGCCAGAACGATAGTGGGGCACATATTCATATATTCGTGTTCTGCTTTATTAATTTCTTTTGAAATCAATTGTTTTTATGTTATGTGAACATGAATATATGAAGCTGTGCAAAGAAAAGAAGAGTTGGCTTGGTCTGAAGAACTAAACCAAAGCCGGTTTTAAAGCTGTATATGCAAGAACATCAGCATTTAAACATTAGTTTTTGGTATGAAATCTGGGATTTTGCTCCAATGAATTCAAATATCGTAGTCGATGTGACTCGTCTGCTTTGTGGCTCTCTTAAAATCGATCGTATCAGGATTGAGAACTATAACTGTTTGCATTCGTTTTATTATTCCTTCTGTCAAAAGTGTGTGATCAATCCTGACGAAACATCATGCTCTTCTATATTGTATGAACACTGCAAACCGGAGAGAGTATTGGTGGACGTGGACCACAAATAACTTATCTGGAGATATAATGGTACTTCTCAATTTCTTGAACGATGACCAATTTGTTCAGTTGATTACTGGTGGTAAGCCGACGAACGTAGCTACAATCATGGACAGTCTGAACACTGATTTTTGGTTACGATGCGCTGAGTACATTTCTTTTTGCATGCAAAATTCACTCTTTGAACCCTTTGGGTGAGAGGTTTTCATTGACTGTAGTCGACATTGTGTAACTGATATGTAAATTACCTTAAAGATTTTACTCTGGTGTACGTCTCCTCACTCTGGTGTACGTCTCCTCACTCTGGTGTACGTCTCCTCGCTCTGGTGTAGGTCTCCTCACTCTGGTGTACGTCTCCTCACTCTGGTGTACGTCTCCTGACTCTGGTGTATCTCTCCTCACTCTGGTGTACCTCTCTTCACTCTGGTGTACGTCTCCTCACTCTGGTGTACGTCTCCTCACTCTGGTGTACGTCTCCTGACTCTGGTGTACGTCTACTCAATCTGGTGTACGTCTCCTCACTCTGGTGTATCTCTCCTCACTCTGGTGCGCGTCTCCTTACTCTGGTGTACCTCTCCTCACTCTGGTGTACGTCTCCTCGCTCTGGTGTACGTCTCCTCACTCTGGTGTGCGTCTCCTCACTCTGGTGTACGTCTCCTCACTCTGGTGTACGTCTCCTCACTCTGGTGTACGTCTCCTCACTCTGGTGTACGTCTCCTCACTCTGGTGTACGTCTTCTCACTCTGGTGCATCTCTCCTCACTCTGGTGTGCGTCTCCTTACTCTGGTGTACGTCTCCTCGCTCTGGTGTAGGTCTCCTCACTCTGGTGTAGGTCTCCTCACTCTGGTGTACGTCTCCTCGCTCTGGTGTACGTCTCCTCACTCTGGTGTACGTCTTCTCACTCTGGTGTATCTCTCCTCACTCGATCTGGTGTACGTCTCCTTACTCTGGTGTACCTCTCTTCAGTCTGGTGCACGTCTCTTCACTCTGGTGTACGTGTTCCTCACTACGAGGGCAAGGTTCCTCACTCTGAGGACAAGGTTCCTCACTCTGAAGGAAGCTGGTCCTTTTGAAAGCTGATTTTTCCGCGCGTCGGCTTCAACGAATCATAGACTTTCATCATAGGAGTTAGCCTTCCAGTTTACTTATAGTTCAATGGGGCCGGGCAAAAATCCATGTGTCAGTATTCGGAAAAATATAAAGTTTCAGAAAAATTATGTTATGTTCGGAAAAACCGTTGTATGTGTGCGAAAATTACGGGATATAAGAGAACATTTTTTTGTATGTCCGGAAAATTTTTTGTATGTTAGCGAAAAGTACGGGATATTAGCGAAAATTTCAGAGAAAATTTTTTTGGTGACCTCTCCCACGCCGCCAAAAATTTTGGGGAGAAATATTAATTAGCGACGGCCGGGCAAACTAATACTGTGCCCCGCCAACAAGATTAGGCCCATACGCCCATGTTAGTGCGTCAATCTGGGAGGCCCTTGAAGAAAAGAAATTGAAAGGATTTACAAGTAAGTGCATCCAACATTACTGTGTTTAAATTATTCCGATGTGTATTTTGTACTTTACACTGTAGGCACGCGCTGTCGCATGTTACGAATACATGCGTAGTTTTACGTTTTTAATTAATCTAGGCGTGACGCGTATATTCTTGTCAGGCCAACAGGCCCATTAACTCAGGCTCAGTACATTACCCGGGGACGTTTTCCCCGTTACTCACCATTTGTTGGCGGGTTAGTCGTTGGGCTTGTCGGCCTGACAAAAATAGAAGAATTGCCTTCTAACGTCAGCAGCGGCAATGTGAAGGAGTGACGCACTAAACGTAAAACAGCGTGGCATTGCCTATGAAACGTGATATTCCAATAAATCCACATGCGGTCTAACCGAAATGCTGGAACCATCACGTGCGTATATCTACTAGCCAAACCTTTGACTAAATCAACTTGGGATATAACCAATTAATGCCATAAGGATAATGCCAACTTTCCAAGTTGCGTTTCTTTCTTTGAGTTAATTCCCCGACGAAAATGGGTGTGGTTAGGGCGTGGTCGGGGCTTATCTCAAAGATTACCTACCTCTAAGGGGTATGTTAAACTGCCTCGTCCCCAGAAAATGATTTCACATACGAGTCACTATATAAAAGGTTTACATGAAGTGGTGCGTCACATTATAGGTGCGCAAAGGGGAATGGGATACACGCGTAAAAATTGAGAAAATCAACAACTTCTTGTTCCAAGTTGATATCGACAGGCGTGAACAATGTTGTGCGGCCAACTGTGAACAGTATTGTCAACATGTTGTTACAGCATTGTTCGACTGTAACAACTTGGAACAACATGGTTGACAACTTGTTCATAGTTGGCCGCACAACATTGTTCACGCCTGTCGATATCAACTTGGAACAACCTGTGCGTTTTTAGCCGTGTATGAGCGTTCGTTTTGTTCGTCGCGATGCACTACTTCATGTAAACCTTTCATATAGTGACTCGCACGAAATTTTTTATTAGTACCTGGGGACGAGGCAGGGGGTTATATGGCTTTACGTTTTAGCCATTTCCCAAAAACTAAAATTGGCGAAAATGGAAAATTAATGGCGAACCAGCCAGACAAAAGCTAGGACTTACGCATACCATACTTTTACCATGGATTGTAAAATAACTGGAGGGAAACTTCCTGACGTCATTGACCTCATCCTTGTTGAAAAACGTGACGTCACGCGCATTGCGAATATTACCAAAGTTCTCGGCATTTTTGTTGTTTTGCCATATTTTCCACTTTAAAAGGGTGATATTGAAGCATAAACTGGTTTCACATGCCGTTTTTGAGACTTTGGTTTGCAACTAGGTTTGAACATCAGCCATTGAAAACATTAGGTCACATCAGCTAGTTTCCTATCCATTTATTTTATTATCCATGCTTTT
>CACRXK020012857.1:0-14623 GCA_902702795.2 Paramuricea clavata
CAATACATTACGGCATAGATCACGGCTACCAGCCGGGGTTATTTAACTGTAATACAATACTACAATGCAATACGAGTGTTAGCCGAGCCTGCCGGTAGTATACTATACTGTAGTATACTACAATACATCACGGCTACCAGCCGGCAATACGGCTATCAGCCGGGCGTGTCTGTAGTATACTATACTATAGTGTACTGCAAAACATCACGCCTACCAACCGGGGTTATTTAACTGTAATACAATACTACAATGCAATACAACTGTCAGCCAAGCCTGTCGGTAGTATACTGTAGTATACTACGATACATCACGGCTACCAGCCGACAATACGGCTAACAGCCGGGCCTGTCTGTAGTATACTATAGTATACTACAATACATCGCGGGTACCAGCCGGCAATATGGCTATCAGCCGGGCGTGTCTGTAGTATACTATAGTATATTACAGACACGCCCGGCTGATAGCCGTATTGCCGGCTGGTAGCCGCGATGTATTGTAGTATACTATAGTATACTACCGACAGGCTCGGCTGACACTCGTATATATTGCATTGTAGTATTTTATTACAGTTAAATAACCCCGGCTGGTAGCCGTGATGTTCTGTAGTATTCTATAGTATACTACAGACATGCCCGGCTGATAGCCGTATTGCCGGCTGGTAGCCGTGATGTATTGTAGTATACTATAGTATACTACCGACAGGCTCGGCTGACACTCGTATTGCATTGTAGTATTGTATTACAATTAAATAACCCCAGCTGGTAGCCGTGATCTATGCCGTGATGTATTGGAAGAGTAGATACGGCTCGGCTGCTACTGTACGTACATTGGCCGTGTACAATGGTGTACGTATTTACGCAATCATAAATCGCCCTGGCTAAGAATAACTGTATATATACAATTAACTAGGGTACCTGCAAGGTAGGGATTGCTGCGGCCATTAAGAGAAAATAGAACTAAATAGTTCAAATTATATAAAGCACAGTTATTACTCGCGACTCGCAGCGTGCCAGCGACTGGTGAGCACTGTGGCCGAAGCTTAAGGATACGGAATCGAGTCATGCCATGAGTATATAACTGAGAGAAAAGCAATGCAGTTGTTGCCAACACCAGGGGTTAAAGGGCAATCACATGCAGGTGACAGATATACTAAACATGTGCGTCTCATTGAATACTTATTTATACTTGTGTGTTAATGTTAATATGGAAGTAATATTCACTAAAGCATATAAACTATAAAGCAAGAATATATATTTTCAAGACCAAGTGGAATGTGTTCAATTACGCGCTGCTTAAGGACTGTATGCATATAAATTATCGTTAAACAAATTGAAAATCAATAAAAAAACATCAAGCCATAGCCAACTTTACAATAAACACGAGGCATCAGCGAGCAAAGACGCAAACTGAACACGAGGCTCAAATACACAATTTTAAACGGGCCAAAGTAAAATGTTTATCTATCTTAAAACCTTAAACTGATTAAAAATAGTTTACAAATAGAAGCAAGCAAAACAATAAACGATATATTTCAAATACACCACATGCAAACACTGTCTGTCACACGTCGCACGAAATGCTAAACCAAATATCCAGCCACCAAATGCGCTAATATTGCAGGGTGTATATAGTGAAACAAATTACACCAAAACATCAGGCAAAACAACAAACAACTGCCAATCTTGCGCTTATTGAAAAACAGAATATCGTACCTTTTACTTGCTGTTTAGTTGTAACCGATCTGTGGTTGAAAATCAATACAAAATAATCAAAATTAAATATCATAAATTTGAGATAAATTTGAGCTGATTGCGCATGTGTAGTGAGGTGAGACGGATTTATAAAAACTGCGCACACAAATGCGCACGACCACAATTCCATGCGACGCTAAAAACTGCTTTTTTACTACCTACTGCACAAATTAGGCTGCTGCTTCGCTCCGCTCGCTTCAGGCTCGCTCGCTCCGCAGCAATTAACATATTTTCCGTGTAAGACGTGGTAGCGCAAGGGGACAACACTCAGCGTGTATGATGAGGGTCGTGAGTTCGGTCCCGGAATGGCGCAAACGAATTTGAATTTTTCTTTTTGCCGAAATTTTTTTTTTCTCGTTTATTTACCTGTCGCATAGCTAGCTATATGCATTGGGAAGATGAATTTAGATGCATTTCGATGATTTTCGGAAAATTTAATGTAATTTTGGTGGTTTTTTGCTTATGAAACATTCTAGAACCAGTCTCCGAAATGCGCGCATTTTTTGAACGAATAGTATACTATAGTACAGCCCGGCTGGCAGCCGAGCAATCGGAGACAAAATTTCCGGCTGTCAGCCGGCGTCAAACGCGCTAATCGGGTGAGTTGTTGCATTTTGACAACTTGATGCGAAAGTTGCCATTTCCTTCAAATGCCCCGAACAACAAGCGTTTCTGTGGCAAAATATTCCCCGTAACCATGGTAATCTAGACATCATTTTCATCCCCGAGACACGCTCTGTTTCCCTGTTTACCTTAAATAACCCTCAAGGGAAACGCGCACAAGCACGCGCTCGTTGAATTTGAGCAATTTTTCAATTGTCAAATTCGCTACCAAGCTCCCAAATTTGTCGCGCGGTAACGAAAAAAATTAACACAGTTTAATGTGCAATTTCGCGTGCAAAAATGCCAGGCGTGCTATGCGCTCGAACGAATATGAAAAAATGAATATGAAAAAAGATCAATTTATAGTTTGTGCACGGTTCAACCGTTCTTAGTACAGAGTTCAATTTACAATTTGTGAACGGTTCAACCATTCTTAAAACAGTTCACGGTGACAGTTAATTTGATAACAGTGACCGGTGAAAATTCACACATTGCCAAACACAGGAGAGTTAAGCATGCAAAACATGAACTCCTTTTGAAAGCTTTCCAGGGATGCCATTTTCTCAGAAACTGGTAAAGTTAGTATATTAGCACAGGTACTAACAGACCGTGTATTGTGGTCAAACCGAATTGATGGACGTGGTATCAGCCCAATCGCTGGTATTTCAGAAGCACCAGTTGCAAACACTCTGGGTTGCTTCTTACTAAATCAAGGATACCACACGTTTTTAGTCCATCATTAAACTGATTCAGTTCCGGTAGAGAAGTATAAATAATTGAATGCAATGCAATAGCCTTTATAAATTCATCTTTGTCTTCTATGGTCACGAACGGCTTTGTATAACCATGGCTAAATCGGAAATTGCTGTTGAACGACGCCAGATTTAAATTCCTCGGCGTCTTGAATTTTTTCTAGCCTTTCCAGAGAATCCTTTATTTCACCAGGAGGTACTTCCTCCAACGTCAGATTCAAACATTGGACATTGCCATAGAGGACATAGTTTGTTTCCAAAACATTTTGGACCAGCAGATCCTTGAAGCAAACCTTTTGCTGCGAGCTGACCACATTTCTTAAACTCTTCTTTTTGAAGCGAAATAACATTGTGACGAAAGGTTGAGTCACAAGAGGAGATTGCAGATCGAAGCTCTGTGTGAAATATCCAGCGAAAAGTCTTTTCCTTGCAAGTTGCAATAGCTGAGAGAAAGTATGTAAGTCGAAAGGTGGTTTGACGAGACATGCAGGTATTAAAATCTAAACATGGCAACACAAGCTGTCAAGCACGAAGGACATGATATTTTAAAAACATTCCTTCGCTTACAAAAGAAGACCTATCCTTTATTGTGGATAAAGTAAAGACCAAGATAACGGAAGATGGTTTCTGGGACAGTGAAATGACTTAAATCATGGCTAGTGTATATCAAACAATTCCTTGTATAATTGCTGCTAAAGGCAGCACACTCATCCTCGTTCCCAGGGCTTCTCGGCTGCAGCCGAGAAGCCCTGAGAACGAGGATGCAGCACACTATTCTTGACGATGTGTTTTTCCCGCACCAGTCCGTTTCCGGTTCGCGAGTTATGTGGATTCAACAGGTCATTTTGGGGAATCTTGTACGAATGATCAGATTTATAACGTATTTGGACGTTACAGAAATTGAAATAACATACTCCAGATCGTGATTTGACTTTCCGAATACCCTGGCTGAGACTCACGAACACCACCATGGATTATTACAATTTGTAAAATGTAAATAACACGTTGCCTCGTGCCTGTTGTAAATTTTATGTCTGGCTGTTTATCGAAATATTTTTTACGTCTTGCTATGTATCGAAAATATTCTTCACGGTAAGATGAAAGTTTGATCACAAATAACAATGTGTTTCGGTCGAATTATTTTACCCATTGAAACGAGTGAATCCACTATTGGAACACACCATGACACAATTCAACAATTGTATACGAAGGAAAAATTACCTGACCTGTACAAAGATATTCCTATAGCAATCCTATTTTGGTCGAATTATTTTACCCATTGAAACGAATGAATCCACTATTGCCTATTGGAACACACAATGACACAATTGTACACGAAGGAAAAATTATCTGACTTGTACAAAGATATTCCTTTAGCAACCCAGTGTGGATTGTTGTCTGTACATAGTAACTTACCAGCAGTTACATGTATTAACATGTCAACCGACTTTTGTAAAAGTATGACTGTCTGCAAAAATATATCTCTGAGATATGTGCAATGATTGTTAGCATAATATGAAATAATCCTACCAGCCTACATTTATATATTCACCTTGCTGTGTCACTACAGTACTCAGGGTATACTATATTTTTTTTATAATGCTCAAAATTTCTTATATTATATAGTTCTGCAACTCTGACTGAGTACAATCTTAATCATTACAAGTGAATGGTGTCATCAGAAGCTGACATATGCAACAAAACTGTCAACAAATAGATTTTGTCTCCCCATCAGGCATCAGCAGATTGTTCAGTTGTTTTGCAATAGGGGTAGCCTTGAAGGTGCCATTATTATATTAAAACCAGTTGCGTAGCCAGACCTTCGTTTTTTTTTGGGGGGGGGGCGAAGAAAACGCCGAAGACGCGAGACCATCCAGGGGATCCAGGGCCATGCACCCCCGGAAAAATTTTGAAATCTAGAGTCCCTGAAATGCGATTTCAAGCATTTTGGGGGTGAAATCTTGCAGAATTCCGAAGATTATAAAGTACATCGGAGACATAAATTTACCAGACATTTCAAATTTTCTACTCGGAATTAAATAAATTGGAAAAGTCACCTTGAAAAACAAGAGGAGCTGGTCAGCGTCACCTTATTTCCCCTCTGTGATGCTGCGGGAAGAAAATCCCAATGTGATTTTGTTCAGAAATGTTGCATTTAAATCATTCTAGGTTCTACGAGACAGCATTTTCGCATTCTCAAAATTGCGTTGCTTTTTTATACGATACAGAATAAGTCTGCGAAGAATATTCATGCTATGATAATGCATGGTAGACGGCAGGTAGACGGCGTTGCGATGGGATCACCACTTGGCCCCTTGATGGCAAACACCTTCATGTGTTCGATTGAACAGAATCTCGTTGACAACAACCGTATGCCCTCGTTTTACCACCGTTTTGTTGATGACAGTTGACACCATTACCACCCAACGAAGTTTAGCATCGGCAGAAGATTTTCTTAATACCCTCAACAACTGCCATCCATCCTTGAATTTTACAATAGAATGTGAAGTCGACGGGAAGCTGCCTTTTCTTGGTATGGAAGCGATAAGAACGCATGGCCATATCGAAACGAAAGTCCACGTTAAACCAACAAATACCGGCGTCCTTCTCCACTACCAGAGCCATGTCGATCGTAGATATAAGAGATCATTGATTATTACTATGCTTTGAAGTGGAAGAGTGTGATCGTCTAAAGAGCGTTTTTGCCAATCTATTTTGTTAACATGTTTGAACAATAACAGCCACGTATTTTATGTTTATTTCTGGAAAAACTTTATAATATATGTAACAAAAGAACTTGTCAATAACTATATATATATATATTAGTGCGCGAATATGCATGCAGTTATAATTATCGAAGTAATGAAATTGACAACACAAAAATTCATAATCATTATGAACAGACCTACTGTCGATGCAATGGAAGTGTTGATAAAATATTGCATGAATTCGTTTCCTCAAGTTGATGAATTCATTTGATTGAAAATTGATCAACTTCCTGTCCAGATGAGCCAATGAAATTTCGTTTTAAAACTCACTGACCAATAGGAAACGCACATGCAGGGAATAAACAAAAATCATAACGGCAAAATTTTTCACACGAAGTTACGAACTTTTTGATTTGCGAACGAAATGCTGCGTCAAAACAATCTTGGTGGAATTTATATATATTCGCGGGAAGGCTACCCCAAATTTGATACGATCACGTATAATATTGTTGTATTTCAAAGGCGAAACAATTCAAAGTATTAGCGATAGCGTACAGCTCACACAACAAGGTGTATGGAAAATTATAAAATCGTACTTAGACACCAAATCGGTACTTCCAAGAGTCCAGCATGAACCGAATCACTCGGTTACTACCGACAACGTATTGCAATATATTGAATATTATAAAACGCAGAAATCAAGCATCTATATACGTAAGAGAAATTAGAGATCGGCTTACAAATGATGGTGTGACCCATAGGCGTACGGGACGGGGGGGGCAGAGGGAGCAGGGGGAACAGGGGGGCAGCTGCCCCCCAAAAAGATTACAAAGTCGAAAAGTCGGGCAAATGTTCAACAAAGTCGGGCGAAGAGTGGGAAATTAAAAAGCCAAAAATGTAGTCAAAGTAATCAAATCTCTCTTAATAATAACTTTAGTTAATAAGTATAAAATATTAAATATTGAAAAACTATAAAAACTTCCACTGTTGTATGTGCTTGAAAAATCAATTCGAAACTCGTGGTTGATATAATATAATCATGGGCGTACCGAGCGGGGGGGGGGGCGCAATATTGGGTTATTATAAAAATAAATGGGACAAGTTCTGTCAATTTTGTGGGAAATTCAGTCAATTTTGTGATGTTTGGAAAAATTTGTTTGATATTCCGAAAAATTTTGGTATGTCCGAAAAATTTTTGGACCCCTAAAATGGTACACTGACCGAAAATGTTTTGGTGACGGGGGGGGGAGGCAGGGGGGAGGTCGCCAAAATTAATTGTTCCGGAAAAAAATTTTTCGTCACTGGCTGGGCACAATCCGAAAAAGTCGGGCAAATTTCTTTCCGCCCCCCTAATATTTTCCTTCCGGTGCGCCCATGATGGTGTCTGTAATGAAAGCAATATCCCTTCAGCCCGTACGATATCTCATGTGATGAAGGAAGAACTTACTTTTACTCGAAAGCGTTTATCCGGCTGTAATGCCTTTGGAATCGTTAACAGCTTTGGCCCAAGAAAAGCTATAGACCAATATTTTGAAGATATTTTACAATTTCCTACGCGAAATATGCACTTCATTGATGAAGCAAGTGTTGTAAGAACGACTTGAAATCGAAGGTAAGGACATGCATTTATTAGTCGAGGATCTGTATATGAGTTTGTATGCATTTCATTTAGGACAGATAATCTCAACTGTTTTAGGGCAAGTTGACCATGACGGTCAACATGGTAACGCTGCTCGAACCCCAATCCGGGGCGAAACGTCCGAAACTGACCACACCCAAAAACGACGCTTTCGCCATACTGCTATCTACCAAACCATAAAAGCTTTGGCTATTCTGAAGTGCTTATATGGTTCAGAGATGGTACTTTTCGGGGCGGTCATTGGTAAGTGTGAAATGCCTAGCACTAATATTTCACAAGAAAATGACCATGCAATAATCATAGTTAAACGTCAATTTGTGGCTTACAACTTCAGATAAACAGCCAGGGCCGCAGGAAGCTCTTTTCGATTGGGGGGGCTGAAAGCGAGGGCCGAAGGCCCGAGGAAATTTTTAAATTTAGAGTCTCTAAAATGCCATTTCCTGGACTTTGGGGGAAGATTTAACAGAATTCTGCTAGTCAGAAAACAGCGTTTTAGTATGTCGAAATTTACAGGAAAGTATGGGCCAGACTGTAGTATTATAAATGCGCGGCGGGAATTTTCGTCGTAAATGGCAGTTGCGCGGAAATGAAAGCAGAACATTTGAGAAAATTTCGAAAATCTGGAGTCTCTAGATGGTCTGAAATGGCATTTTCAGAGTTTTCTTTCGCAAGACCCAACACGCAAAAGACAAAATAAATCATTAGTTCATCAAAATGTGCAGATTTTGTGGGATTTTCTTGAAAATGCGCGACAGAAATTCAGCTAAAATTTCTACGCGAGGAACGATCTGGAGTATGAGTAATATCTTCATTCTTTGCAGTTTGTCACAGATTAAATGATAAAGTTTGCATGATTTTGAAAAAAGAATGATTATTAGCAAATTATTGGGGGGCAGCCCCCACAGCCCCCCCGGTTGCTACGGCCCTGACAGCAGTGTACTTACATTACCTTTTTCCCTAAATCTTTTTGATAGAAACATAATTGGTACTTATTTAAATATATTATCACTGGTTTGGTGTAAATAGTTAATATTTTCTGACCAAAATAATAATTTGAAATGTGCCTACCTCCTGCAAATGGACGTATTTGGCCAAGTTCTCCACTTTACTCCGCTGTTTATCGGCGATCTCGTCGACATCCTACAAAAAATGTAAATCATCTCAGACATAATGGTATCAAGAACATTTTAAACAAGGTTCAACTTGGTTTCAAGTAGATCATACCTGTTTAACCATCGACAAGGTAAATCCACAACTTTGTCCAAATTCGGCGCCATTTTGTCATCCCATGTCGGTTGTCAACAATTCGGCCTTGTTACTCTTCCATTCACGCCATATCCATTGCACAAATAACAAATTTAACCCTTTATTAAGGGTATTAAAATAAAAATACAAATGAAATATGCGAAATGCAGCATTTTATCACCCTGTAAGATCTTGCTCACGAGTCTTTCAAAACATTCCGTACAAATCTCGCGTGACAAAGTAACAGGGACGTGATAGGGGGGGTGAATTATTTCACGAAGATAGAAGAAGGCTGCTTGAAATAGACTAAAAGCTAAAAAGCTAAAGACAATCATACAAACGTTTGTTTTATTTCTTGTAGCGACAAATATATACATATTATTATTTATTAATATGAACAAGTCATACAAATTAAATGCTGATTCAGGGACGCCGGAACTGGGGGGGCAGGGGGGGGGGCGGCTGCCCCCCTTGCCTTTTGCTAGGGGGGGCAGGGGGGCAGAAGTGCCCTTTTAGTTGTAAAATAATACGTGATAAACCACATTTCCAACGATGCTTTTTGTAGGAAAATCACGAGATTCAGGTAATTTATAGTTTATATTTATAAAAATTTTTGGAAATTTTTGGAATTTAGAAAAATATTTTGAAGAAATGGCGAAAATTTAAGATATCCGGAAAAATTTTTGGCTTCAGGGAAAATTTTTGTATGTCCGGAAAAATTTTTTGACCCCTAAAATGGTACACTGACCGAAGTTTTTTTGGCGACGGGGGAGGTCGCCAAAAAATTTTGCAGTGAAAAAAAATTTTTCAATAAAGGTGCCCTTGGTGTGCGTCCGCCCCCCTATTATCGTTCCGGCGTCCCTGTGCTGATTGTTGGTTTAATGGTTTTACGATACTGTGTGGGCTTTGCTTTCATTTTTTAAGTCTCTACCCCCCTGTCACGTCCCTGTTACTTTGCCACGCGAGATTTGTACGAAATGTTTCGAAGGACTCGTAAGCAACATTTTACCGGGTGATAAAATGCTGCATTTCGCATATTTCATTTGTATTTTTATTTTAATACCCTTAACAAAGGGTTAAATTTGTTATTTGTGCAATGGATATGGCGTGAATGGAAGAGTAACAAGGCCTAATTGTTGAAAACCGACATGGGATGACAAAATGGCGCCGAATTTGGACAAAGTTGGGGATTTACCTTGTCGATGGTTAAACAGGTATGATCTACTTGAAACCAAGTTGAAACTTGTTTAAAATGTTCTTGATACCATTATGTCTGAGATGATTTACATTTTTGTAGGATGTCGACGAGATCGCCGATAAACAGCGGAGTAAAGTGGAGAACTTGGCCAAAAACGTCCATTTGCAGGAGGTAGGCACATTTCAAATTATTATTTCGGTCAGAAAATATTAACTATTTACACCAAACCAGTGATAATATATTTAAATAAGTACCATTTATGTTTCTATCAAAAAGATTTAGGGAAAAAGGTAATGTAAGTCCACTGCTGTTTATCTGAATTTGCAAGCCACAAATTGACGTTTAACTATGATTATTGCATGGTCATTTTCTTGTGAAATATTAGTGCTAGGCATTTCACACTTACCAATGACCACCCCAAAAAGTACCATCTCTGAACCATATAAGCACCTCAGAATAGCCAAAGCTTTTATGGTTTGGTAGATAGCAGCATGGCGAAAGCGTCGTTTTTGGGTGTGGTCAGTTTCGGACGTTTCGTCCCGGATTGGGGTTCGGGCAGCGTTACCATGTTGACCGTCATGGTCAACTTGCCCTAAAACAGTTGAGATTATCTGTCCTAAATGAAATGCATACAAACTCATATACAGGTCCTAGACTATATTGGGGAGCCAGCAGTCGAAATATGTCGCCACAGTTCCGATGCTAACTTTACTGTTAATTTGTTGTGCAGTATGTTTGGTATCGATTATTACAATATTTTAGAGGCCCCGTCAAATGGATTGGAACTTCTTCAATTCTTTGAAGAAGCCCTAGAATAGAGGTACGAAGACGAGAATCCAATTCTGAGACCGGGTGACGCAGTTGTACTTGACAACTGCGGGTTTCATCATGCCAAGCACGTTGAGCCGATTTTATGAGAGATGATACATCAACGTGGAGTAAATTTGGTATTTTAACCACCTTAGGGACCGGTCATTAATTACAGGGGGGGGGGGCTGGTGGAAATGAAAAATTAGATGCTAAAATTTTGTTGGCCCCCCCAGGATAACACACCCCCCCCCCCATGCAAATAACAAAAGGCACATTCGTATAAATTTAAAGTTCCTATTCAGTGAAGCCACATTTAATCATACTACCCTATCATAGTTGCCAACTTTGGGAAAAAAACATCTGTGAGATTTTGCCTTGGGGGGCCTACGGGCGCCACTATAGTTGGCGCATAGCGGGAAAATTTTGAAAATATGGAGTCTCTAGATCGTTGGAAATGGCATTTTCAGAGTCTTCTATACCTTATACACAATTTTTAGTGGCTTTTATTTAGATATACAAAACCATATTGTTGAATATTCACAAGCACGAGGTTGCATGAAATGATGTTTTGATTATCTAATTTCTTCAGAAGAAAAAGGTGTTATGTAATTTGACGTAAATGAAGTCACTCTTAATAGTTAATTTAAAATGTGCAACAAAGGCAACATATTTAAAGGTAGGTTACAGTCCCTTCTGCGCATGCGCGGGCTTTGTTTACGTTTTTTGTTTTGATCCACATTAATTATATAAGATGAAGTATATGACGAGTTCAAAGTAACATTCCACATAATTTGTGACCGAGGAGTGCAATGTTTGACAATACTTCGCTTCATTTCTTGTACATTTCTACACTGAAATTTTTTTAACACAATAGTACAATCTTATACTGTAACCGTTTAACTGTAAACATCGTGAATAAAGTTATAAAGAGGCCGCTTTGAACGTTGTGTGACTTGCTATATCAACAGCTGGGGCGGTGAACCGAAATCCCGAAGGTGTGAGTTCGAATAATTTGTGTTTACCTTTGGAGTGTCTCATCATGGAGGGTATCAATCCCTCGAAACATGTTGCCAGTGTTGTTGTTGCCATTATGACAGAAGCGCTTGGCCTTGGGGAAAGCTTTTGGCTTGACGAAATTCGAAACAAGTGTGATTGAGAATATGGTTCAGTGGTTGCAGTTCCTGTCTTCGTGGCAAAGCCAAGGGCGAAATTTTTGACCGTGCAAAAGCTGGATAAACAGCTTTTGTTCAAGCTCGTGCGCGCTATGGAGATGATTTCGTTATAAACAACAAAAGAGTTCAATAGATTGACAGTGACGAGAGTACGAGACGCTAAGATTATATTCAACTTTTTTGTGTTATAAATATGTATGTTTTGAAATTATGAACTGGAAGTATGAATTCACTGATATTACTCTCATATATATTGACACTAAATGATGATATTCTTGTGACACTGAATGATCTAATAGTAATATTAAATTAACTTAAACAATTCTGGTCAATCTAGTGATCACGTTAGTTCACTTCATCATGTCTCTTCACAGGACAATTGCTAAATATAATTATGCTTGTTTCCCTCTATATCAGAGCTCATCAGAATGCTCAGGAAACACTGATAAAAATTTTATTACATCAACAAATCTTTCTTTTTCTTAACTGATTTATATATGATTTATTATATATAAATGATTTACAGATTTATAACAGATTTATGATATGATAATACATATAATTTATAAACAATTATTATTAGCACACATATATCCAAGGGGATAGGCATGCATATGACTCAAGGGCTTATGGCCCCCTGAAAATACTGAATATACTAAATATAATTACAGTTTGTGACATGAACAGTCAGTCAGGTAAGCACCATTCACATAAGAACCTGTTTAGGCTAACTTGGAAAAAATCTAGGTCCTTATTATATGCAGGGTAACCAGGGTTTTACTGTGTTGTCTGATTTCATGTCACAAAACAGGCCATAGCAGCTTGTGCTGACAATATATATATGCATGGGATGGTGCCACTCTTTGTGACACAAGATCAGGCAATCATAGTACAAAATGAACTGGGTTGTGTTTCAGATTGCTTTGTGTAGGAGGCAATCCATCTAGATGAAAGAAAGCTCGGATTTAAAACCCCCAGACCCCACCTTTGGGCAATACATGTAGTGACTACATGATCATTAGAGCTTGGATATTAGGTTAAATTCTTAAAGAAAAGCGACTCATTTTTGGTATGTGCATGAGGTATAATTTACATGTATATACATGTATATAAATTGTGCACAAATTATCTAACTAATAGCTATGTGTAAAGCTATACTGTAAAGCTGCTAACACTTTATTTATCTCAATGACATTTTCAGTGTTCTGGATCATTTTCATTACTTTGTGAAGAGTTTATTTTCTTTGATTTATATACATTTTTAGATTTGATTTGTCTTCATGTGATAAAATAAGAACCTGAAATGTTAGCCTAAACAAATTCTTAATTATAGGGTGTCTAAAATAAAAAAATTTAGCCTAACAGGTTCTTAAATTGTAGGTTCTTATATGCCAGCTTTTAGTCACAATTAGGATGAAAAAATATACTAGTAATTATAAGTTGAGTTTGTTTACATCATATCTAAGTTTCTGTGATGAAAATGTTTTATAAACTAAATGTCTTAGAGGCAAGCCAGCCCTGTTACCTGAGCTAATTTAATTTAATTTTTAAACGTCAATTTTTAAACCTTATAGCAAAGTGTGTTTATAGTTAATCGAACTACGAATCAAATTTTATAATCGCTGACTTTTTAACAGCTATCAGCACCAAAAATTCTTACTTTTGCTGAATTAACGTCGGCAAAAACTTGCCGACCTGGGAGGTTGATAGGTCGGCATTTAGGCCGGCATTGCCAAATGCCGATCTCGTTTTCGAGGGCTGTGCTTTGATTAAAATATACTTTGATCAGAGAAACTTTTTATGTGTTTCTATTAAGTGAGCACAAGTTGTCCATGAAAAGACAGTCAAAGACTGTAAAGCACGGTCAAGAAGATGAATTTATATCATTTATCACTCTGACAATAATATATAAACAGCCATCCAAAACATGTTGACTCCAAATTGCTCATTAACACTTTTTCATTGACAACTCCTACTCACAAGTATCATATCTTTAGGCCTTAATTATATGGGTTTCAGTTTGTAAATAAAAGAGATAGAACAGTTCGTATGTAACGATAGTGTATAATTAAAATTTAAAATAGTAAATAAAGAGAATTTTATAGTCATTAAAACCTCGATTGATGGGCTTCAACAAGCGACTTCACTGAAGTATCCATAGTGAAGGGAGTGACTAGCAGCTATGTTGGGTGAAATGTCCAATCCTTCTTGGATTCTTTTCTTCAAAACCTTTAGTAGAAGCTTGAGGATGTAGGTATATCATGGGGAAACGCAGACAGAAATGGCACGCTCTCCATCGAGGAAAACAATAAAATAGATACACTTTGATACACTTTGGAAGCATCCATGCTAGTGTGGTATTCTTTCCTACTCGTCATGTTGCCTCAAAAACTCGTTATTTGAAGGATTTTCGCTCAAAAAAGCTCAATATATTTTGGAAACTTCTAGCTTCACTCCTTCGCTTGCGAAAAAAAAACAACGCGCGTGTTATTGCCAGAAATGAGACTGGACCGAGTATAAACCGAGATGCCCAACTTCCGGTGGAGTCCCCGGGCAAAAACAATCACAGACATGCGCAGAAGGGACTGCAACCTACCTTTAATTAAAATCCCATGGATAGTAAAACTAGAGAGCGCTTCTTGGTGTATCTATTTTAGAAGACAAGTGCCACGCGCGCAATGAGTTGTGGGATATCGCGTATCAAGTGTCGAGTGTGATTTGCAAATTTTTTATTTTTTCGTTTGG
>CACRXK020012858.1:0-14621 GCA_902702795.2 Paramuricea clavata
CCTGCATATGTCCCTGCATGGTTTATATATTTCTCTTGCAAGATATATCAAGTTAACTTTTCACAAAATAAAATTTTCCCCAGGCTCTTAATTAACCAACACTAAATGTCCCGCCTTTATCCTGGCTTGTGATGCAAGGAAGCAATGAGTGTATTCCCCATCTAAAGAGAAATTATGAATTTTCAATCATAGGCATTTGTCCTGGCCTGGAATGCCTAATTGCTAGTTCCTCGAGGTTAAATGGGGTAGGGATTTACATTGACTGGTGCATTAACAATATCCTAAGGGGCTATAGTGGTGATATCCTAGGAGGGCACAACTATTTCCATCAAAGAGGGGTTGACCCTACGATTTTTATATCCTAAGGTGGTTAAAAGGTGATCCCTCAATATCAGCGGGGTGCCTATATTAATGGAATGGCCCATTCTGGACATTGTCACATGCACACATAGTACTTCAAACTTTCATGTCCAAATAAAATAAAAATTGTAGAAAGCTGCTTGTGTCTCTTCATGTAGAACTTCAGTCTGATTGGCTAACAATTGGGGCATTTACAAGCTCAAAATCGAACTCCTCTCAACCAATCAAACTGCAGCATTATCATTATACTAATGTATTATGATTATTATTGTAATCATGTCTCTCTTAGGCAAAATGATTTTGTGTTCCTGAATTTAATATGACATATAAGAACTGCAATACAAATCCTTCATTTCAAAAATTAATTAATTAATGATCATTTTATTAGACATTACATAAGAATATGCCCATTGGGGAAATATTTGTCAATCATTCTATTTTTGAAACATTCTTCATGAAAAAGTAAATCCAATTTGCTTTTAGGCAAGGTTAAGGACCAGGAATGCAGAGGCCAGAGGCGTAGGAAGTGGGGGGCTGGGGGCTTCAGCCCCCCCCCCCAAATTGTTAAGGGACCGGTCATTATTTATGGCAGGGGTGGGGGCCGAAGAGAAAGTATAATGCCGCCAAAAAAAATCATTACCCCACCTTTCCCGAAACAGAATTTCTAGCTACCCCACCGGTGGAATGCTGGAAAAAACTTTTACCTCACCCGAACCTATTTTATTGCAACGTCAAAGGTCCAGACATAAAATATGTAATGAAACAGTTTAGTATTTTGTATGCATATTACTCATCAAGGTCCAATTGTTAAATTGAAATGTGATTGGGTTTTTATAGTTTGTATTCAACGCTATATTCCCTTTTCAGGAGATAGTGCAATGCTAGTCCCATAAACATATATTAACCACTGATATAAAACCTGTACAGTGACTGTCAGTGTATATATTTCAAGATTTTAGAACACTAACCGTATCTCACCACCCTATCTCTTTCCCACTTTAAAGTTTTACTGTATACAATTTGGTTTCTTTCATATTCTTGCATTTTTTTATTAATTTGATTAGAATGCAATGTTGTTTTGAAATAGTGTCACAGAATATGTGCTCACCCAATATGATTGCAACTATCTAAATTCTAAAATTTCTGAAATTCCTTTAAAATTTCCTTACTATAGACAATCACATGTAATTATCACGGAATTTTAAAGGGATTCCTTAAGAATTCCCACGGAATTCTTGAAGTTTATGAAATCAATTTTTAAAATATTTTTTAAATTTGTAAACAATACAACGATACTAAAGTATAATATGTCCCATGTGAGAATATCTGAATTTAGAAAATGTTACTGTAAATTAATGAGAAAAAGTTGCTGTTGTACAGTGTGAAGATAACGATATATCATCCAAATTCCAAGTATGATTTTATAAACAATTAATTAAATTAATCTGTATAACGGGTAAATAAATTTCTCTTATTTTATCCATGTATACATGGTCTGCTAGTAAAGAAAAACAGCTAGTTGCCAAAGACTCAGAACAATATTTGAACTGAACATATTATGAACTAGCCATTGGAATGATTCTCCAGAATCACAAGGGGCATGGGGCATATTTCAGGATTTGCTACCTGAATTGTCCACATGGTATACAAGCACATACCTGATATAAATATTAGTTATACAGTATCAAGTGTAGATGCCCAAATATTAAATCCTGAAAATTTAATAGACTGTACATATATTTTTTGAGATATGTAATAAGGAGATGTTTATATGGAGGTGAGCCTGGATACCTAGGGTTAGGGGCTACAGTAGGTCACTTTTCCTGAGGCGAATTATCGCCCAGCTTTAGCAAGATCTCGGGCTATTAAAGGGGCGGAATCTCGCTTAGCTATAGCTGGGCCCGCTCTTTACCCATATATACACAAGGTGAACTTTAGTAGGAAATAACAACAAAGGCAGGATCTCGCCAAAACTGGGCCAGCTTGGGTACCCCAGGGTTGGTTTGCAGTTGCACCATATAAACAGCCCCTAAATATAGGCAGTATATATTTTGTCTGATAATTGGAGCAGGGCTCTCACAACTTATTTGCATAGCCCTGTCCTCACCGGGGGAGGGGATTAGAACAACGAGAGACACAAAGAACTTTTGAAAAGATTGTATAATATATACTATTAATACTGTCCCCTCCCCCCACAGTGATGGTCTTTTTTAAGGAAATTTCCCTAAAAAGTGTGAGCACTGAATTGGAGTATTTGGAGATTTTGTGTGTAAATGAATAAAATGACCCCTTACGGGTGGGCCGAGGGGGTGTTTCTGTCAACATTTTGGAAAGCAATAATATTTTATTAAAAAAAATAGAATAATCACATATTAAACTCTGTTAGTAGTATATATTGTATTGTGTGTGATTAAAGTATGGTATTTTTTTTTACCCCACCTCTGCATGCAAGGATTTTTTGGCCACCCCACCTAAAGCAAGTATTATTTTTCAGTTACCCCACCATTTTCTCTTCGGCCCCCACCTCTGCCTAAATAATGACCGGTCCCTAATGGGGGGCCTTACCCCCCCCCAAAAAAAATGGCAAGCATTGCTAAATTTAATGTGTGTCTGTTGCATTGTATGGCTGTATGACTGAATGTCTACATGGAAGCTGCCAGGCTGGTAGACCTTTGCATCATGTTGATAGATGCTTGGAGTTGTGGAGAAACTGCAGTTTCCGGCTATCTACAGACTCTAAAAGTTATGGTGGCGCCTTGTGAGATTCAGCCCCTGCAGGAGTGAACATTGTCTCATAAAATTGTATTGTTAACAATGAAATTGATCCACATACTCTACTTTTTTATTCATATTGTCACCACATTTATCAACACTGAACAATATTTTTTATAAAACAGTATAGCTGATGCAAATTCATGCATCACATAATAAAGTAAACTGATTTTTAAGAACATTTTAATGTACAATATTTAAGAATTCCCAATTGATATTAAAGTAAATAATTATAGTCAAAAAATTTTCACCAAACATCTTTAGGTTAGTAAATTGACAAAAAAAGCTCTATAGTGTATTCTTTCACAACAAAGTCACTTGACTATGTATTTGAAGTTGCTTTGCTCAAGGATAATTAAGGTATAAGAAGTTTAAACCTACCAAGTGAACAATGTTTTTCTCCTTTGGGGAAGTAAAATTGTCATTAAGTACACAATTTTGGGAGACATGTGGTGTTACTAAGGCAAATTAAGTAGGGTACATATGTAAAAAAAGCACTGCATTGCAGCAAGAGTGAATAATGTGTTGTAGCTGTATTTTGTTAATGTGTCTTATTGCATGTATTAATTTCCAGTAAACTATCGACCTTGATTGATGCTCAGTCAGCAGCTCAGCTAGTGTACTATATGGTACAGTACTTTTTAATGCAATCTAGTAATCCATATAAAACCTAATATAAGAATATAAAATAATATTTTTGTTATCAAGTACAGTAGCACATTGGTTACAGTAATAGGCAATTATTTTGTCACTTCTAAAAACATTTTTATGTGGGAACAAAGCTATAGGTGGCAGTATGCACAGAACATAAATTAACATAACTTGATAGTTCTCTTCAATGGGTTTAGTCAAAATTTCGTATTAAAAATCTAAATTCATAAACGTACTAATATTTTACATCACAATGTTAATTCTAATTCGTAAGTATTTTTAATATTATCATTAATAACTCATAACGGCTTTTGTCCAGACAAATGCGTCGGTATAGACCACTCCGGGCTCTTCACGCGTATTATTAACAATGCCACTCCTTACACTTATTGGCATTGACTTTATGGTGTTTGCGAATTGTTGGAATCTTCTCAAAATGATTAAAAACTTTTTCAATATCCAATAATGTCCTCTATATTTTATTTTTGTCTTGAAAGTGTTATCAACGCAAATTATAAACAAATTTTAACTATTTACCCGCCGAAAAAATGTGTGCCGCCATTTTGATTTTTCTCTTGACCAGGAATCCTGGTAAAGTGATGTTAGACAAAAACTGAATCAGTAAGTCAACCAAAATCCTGGTCGATTGAAGTATGTTTAACCCATTTGTGGTTGAAATTCATTGAACCCGGATTTTTTAACCAGGGTGTTTTTAGAGTGTATAACACCTATAAAGGAGCAAGTTCCTCTTATGTTACGTACTTGAAGTTCTTTGTAGGGATGTGCTGGATAGAATGTTTTTGCTATCCAGCTACATACAGGATATATGTTGGATAGTTGAAAAATATCCAGCTAGATTCAGGGTATTATTCACATATATAAATGTTTTTTCTAACCTGTAAAGAAGGCCTAATTCGCTGCAGCCGAGCTTCGCCCTATTCTTGATGTTACATGATGTTCTTGCATTTCTTCTGCCCATGCAGTCTTCAGCCAAGTTACTGTATGTATATATACTTAAATCTTTGGCTACTATAGAGACTGCTAACTACAAATTTTTAACTCATTTATTGACAGACCTCTACCTACTGATAAGTAAAATTGTCTGGCATTTATAGACGATAAATACTAAAGTACGTCTGTAATAGCCTCTGATGTTTCAGCACTTCTACACTTGTTCTCAATTTCTTTTACGAATTATATTTTATTTAAAGAATATTTACATTATATGTTTTAACTTTTTATTATCTATGTTTTAACTACTGGTATTTATAATATATTTTAAAAATATTTATAGGCTATATGTATTTGTATACACTATATTTAATAACTACCGTATTTACTCGATTGAACGCCGCCTCCGATTGTGCGCCGCCCCCGAATAAGCCCCGCATTTGAGATCAAATTATTTTAAAGAGCGCCGCCCCCGAATGAGCGCGCACTGAAAAGTATAAAAACTTTCTGCCGTCAAACTGGGAATATTTGATTACAAAAATATTTTAAAACTTGTTTGTTTTATTGTTAAAAGTTCTTGTTATATAACCCACAAATAAAAGTTTTTTAAAGAGCTCCGCCCCCGATTGAGCGCCTCCCCCGAATGAATGCCGCATCTAAAGCTCTGAAAATTTAAAGAGCGCCGCGGCGCTTAAACGAGTAAATACGGTATTCTAACTGTATTAACAGGACATATTTTAACTATTTATTTAATATGTTATTACTATTTTTTAGCTATTTTTAATCTATTTGGGCAATATTATATCCACTATTTATTATCTATTTTTAACAAGCTGGGATGTATTTTAACTATTTATTTTATATTTTTAAACTATATTATCACTATTTTCGAACTATTTATTATCTATTTTTAAACTTTATTATCACTATTTTTGAACTTTTTATTATCTATTTTTAAACTATATTATCATTATTTTTGAACTATTTATTATCTATTCTTAAACTATATTATCACTATTTTTGAACCATTTATTATCTATTTTTAAACTATAATATCTATATTTTTGAACTATTTATTATCTATTTATAAACTATATTCACACTATTTTTGAACTATATTTATTATCTATTTTTAAACTATATTATCACTATTTTTGAACTTTTTATTATCTATTTTTAAACTATATTATCACTATTTTCGAACAATTTATTATCTATTTTTAAACTTTATTATCACTATTTTTGAACTTTTTATTATCTATTTTTAAACTATATTATCATTATTTTTGAACTATTTATTATCTATTCTTAAACTATATTATCACTATTTTTGAACCATTTATTATCTATTTTTAAACTATAATATCTATATTTTTGAACTATTTATTATCTATTCTTAAACCATATTATCACTATTTTTGAACTATTTATTATCTATTTTTAAACTATTATATGACTATTTTTCAACTATTTATTGACTATTTTAAACTTAGTTGAAACTCAATTCAGCTATTTATTACATATTTTTTACCTATGTTGTCACTATGTTTTAACTATTTCATTCATATTTATTAACTATGCCGAAACTAAATATTTTTAATAATTTCCTTAAATAGCTCTATTTTTATCATATTTGAAACCCATTTAATTTCTATTCCAGTACATCGATATTAAGTATTTGTTTAGAAACATTTTGAACCATTTATTATCTATTTTTAAACTATAATATCTATATTTTTGAACTATTTATTATCTATTTATAAACTATATTCACACTATTTTTGAACTATATTTATTATCTATTTTTAAACTATATTATCACTATTTTTGAACTTTTTATTATCTATTTTTAAACTATATTATCACTATTTTCGAACTATTTATTATCTATTTTTAAACTTTATTATCACTATTTTTGAACTTTTTATTATCTATTTTTAAACTATATTATCATTATTTTTGAACTATTTATTATCTATTCTTAAACTATATTATCACTATTTTTGAACCATTTATTATCTATTTTTAAACTATAATATCTATATTTTTGAACTATTTATTATCTATTTATAAACTATATTCACACTATTTTTGAACTATATTTATTATCTATTTTTAAACTATATTATCACTATTTTTGAACTTTTTATTATCTATTTTTAAACTATATTATCACTATTTTCGAACTATTTATTATCTATTTTTAAACTTTATTATCACTATTTTTGAACTTTTTATTATCTATTTTTAAACTATATTATCATTATTTTTTAACTATTTATTATCTATTCTTAAACTATATTATCACTATTTTTGAACCATTTATTATCTATTTTTAAACTATAATATCACTATTTTTGAACTATTTATTATCTATTCTTAAACTATATTATCACTATTTTTGAACTATTTATTATCTATTTTTAAACTATTATATGACTATTTTTCAACTATTTATTGACTATTTTAAACTTAGTTGAAACTCAATTCAGCTATTTATTTCATATTTTTTACCTATGTTGTCACTATGTTTTAACTATTTCATTCATATTTATTAACTATGCCGAAACTAAATATTTTTAATAATTTCCTTAAATAGCTCTATTTTTATCATATTTGAAACCCATTTAATTTCTATTCCAGTACATCGATATTAAGTATTTGTTTAGAAATATATCATGAATAGGAAAAAATATGGTTCCACTTGGATAGGAAAAAAATAGCCTTTCTACATTAATTTAAATAGGAAAAACCTCGAAAAATAATAATAGTCAAAATAGGAAATAAATTCTTTGATAAATTGGAATTAAATAGCCCAATAAAATAGGAATTAAATAGCAAATAATAGTGTTTGATTCTACCAGGGTTATTACATATTATATTATAGTGCTGCGCAGTGAAATAGGCATATGCATGACATAATAGTATTTACATTGCTTGAAGCTAATGAGTATTTCTGCATCTGGTATTTTAGGTGGACTGAAACATGTCCAAATCAAATTTATCTAACAATTTGTATTTCCATTTGCATTACAGGTCATTCACTGTTCAAGATATATAAACATTTCATTTTTTAATAACTTTTCCTTACTATTTGTCTTAGATTCATATATATTTAATATTTACTAAGAAGTGTGTTTTGGACTGATGAATTTGTAATATCACGCGAAATTGCATTTCAAGCAATTTTGTTCAATCTCACTGCTACCTTTGGGTGTCTGTACACATTTTCTCAATCAAGTGGGAAAAATTCCCTTGAACTTGGTAGAACATAAAGATGTCAGCTACTTTTAAAATTATATTGTTGCGCACATTTTTTGTTTAGATAATTTGTTTTAGAACCCCCCCCAACTTATCTTCCCCCCCTCCCCCCCTCCCCCCCTGTACACATACTTTATGACCAGTCCCTAATTCATAAACTCCATGTACGCACAAAGTCTCGCACAGACATATGTGATAGCATTACTTGATGAGTTTTTATAAGTGCGGCATAGTTGGATGCTAAATGTATATTTAATTCTGAGACATAGGCGTATGGTCCGGAGGGGGGGGGGGGCACGGGGGGGGCACGTGCACCACCCCCACCCCCCCCAATTTTTACGGTAGGGCAAAAATCAATGCGAAATTCGGACAAAACGTAAAATTTCGGAAAAATTTTGATATGTCCTGATAAAATTTTTCTATCTTTGCGAAAATTACGTGACGTTACGGAAAATTTTCTGATACGTCCGCCAAAATTTTCGTATGTTTGTAGAATGGTATTTAGTATGTTCGGAAATTTTTTTCTGGTATATCCGGAAAAAAAATTTTGGTGACGTCTCCCCGACAAAAAGTCGTCAAAACAATGCGACGTTTGTATCGTATGACTCTGCAAATGCCAGAAATGGATTCTATACACTGAACTATACTATATTACTGGAGGACCTACTCGGCATGAAAGAGTGTCACCAAAAACATGGCGGCGATTACGCCATTTCCATGGCAACTGGTCCGAAGTCTCCATGGTAATTGCCACTGACCAACCGCGATCCGAAGCATTAAACAAAGTCCAGCACCCCCCTGTTTTTACACAAATATTTCAGAATTTAGACTTTACTAGGAGGTTTTTGGTTGTTTTTGAGCAAGAAAATCTTTCCCTCGCACTTTACTTGTTTTACGACGTGGAGGGAAAGTGCCGGTTTGTTTCGTTTGTTCATGCAACAATTCACTATCAAGAAAGATTAGCTATTCTTTCAGGTAAGATTCATGAAACTATTTTTAATTTGTAGAAGCTTGCTAGATATAAAATGACTCTCGAAATGAGTAAAATGACTATAAATATATAACTATATAAGTCAAAAACTCATGCTACTATATATATATATATGATGAACAGGGTTGCCAGATTGCTGAATAAATAAGCCAAACATTGTTATAAGCGGCCTTTTGATGTCTTTGTTTCGAACAAAGAAAACAAAAGGTTATGGTAATGATATTTGGCTAATTTATTCAGCAAACTGGCAACCCTGATGATGAAAGTAACTGCTATTTACAGTTACCTTTGATGCCTCACGATTGTGGGACATCAAAACCATGCCAGAGCGCTCAAACTGCAAGCAGTGAGCGTGCGCAATGCGTAAGCGGCATGGCTCATCCTGTAGAGCGCTCAATATGACCTAAAGGCCATAGAGCGATATCTAACTACAGACGGTACCGTTTCGGCCCTATGGGCCTCATCAATCTAGTGCTGATGAGCAGGATGAAAGTAACTCTTATTTATAGTTACCTTTGATGCCTCACGATTGTGGGACATCAAACCATGCCAGAGCGCTCAAACTGCAAGCAGTGAGCGTGCGCAATGCGTAAGCGGCATGGCTCATCCTGTAGAGCGCTCAATATGACCTAAAGGCCATAGAGCGATATCTAACTACAAACGATATATATATATATATATATATATATATATATATATATATATATATATACAGCAAAATTAATATTTCAATCCATTATTGATTAAATAGCCTCTGTAACCGGGGTACGGACACATAAATCATGTTTATTATCGTTGAAAATTGTGGACATGAAATTATGTTGTTTTGTGTTTTTTATTGCCAGTTTTTAATATAAATTTATAATAATTGTGGTTGTTCACTTGCTCACACGGTCGTACAGATTATATATGGTGTGAATCAGGATTAATATATAGATAAGCACAAAGACAGAGAGTGTCGGACAGAGGGAACAAAATACCTAGGACCTGGGAATGTTCAAAGCAGTGTGCAAAAGTTGGATAAGCATGATTGATTGCTTGCCTATGTGTTTGAGAGACGAGATATGGTATAACTGAAACTTTCTTTTGAGCTAGATTTAACAATCTTTCTGAATAGGGTAGCAGCAAGTACACAGACTTCATGTCCTGTGAACAAGGCTGCATTGCATTCCCCCACATTGAGCAAGTCTCACTGAGCTTGGACAAGCAAGTCCTACTTTTGCCAGGCTTTTTGTAGCAGTGTTTATATATGGGGTTGTAGGGCAGTGGTGGCCACTTATTGTGGAGGGGATTTAGGTTGCCACCATATGACCATGCACTTTAGGTTGTTGGATATCGTAGTTCTTTTTAAAAACGTTTTTGCCTTAACCCATGAAGCACCAGTGTGCTCTCCCCTTGACAAGTAAAATTGTCTGGCATTAGACAGATCGAGTAAAATAATCTGGTGTTAGACAGAGCTAGATTAACTAAAGTTGGGCACATTGGGTATGCAGATAGTTCGATTTATATTCCATTGAGTGCCATGAGCACTCTCCCCTTGATGAGTAAAATAGTCTTTCCTAACCATGCAGAAGATTGTCTGATTAATCCACTGAGCGGCAGTGCTCTCCCCTAAAGTGCAGTACATTAGGGTGCATTGCCACTTAAAGGGTTAACATATATGTAATACTTATTTATTTTTGTTAATTACTAAAGATGTGTAATTTATAACATGATTGTGGTATAATAATGTTATCTTTTTTTGCAGGATTTATCTGTTTAATACAGGTACCAGAAGAGATGGCACAGGATGCCAAAATGGAGAAGAACAATTTGAAGTTATGATAATAATTAGTCACTCACCAATTACTGTAGTCAAGTATAATTATGGTGCAACTCTTTTATTGACAATAAAGAGTACTACACACAGTGACATTTAATTTTTTAATTCACACTACATTAAATTTAAATGTACGTCTTGTGTCTAAATGTAGTATGTACATGTTTGTACAATTGTACAGCAGGGACTGAGAGAGCAGAAAAGAAAGTTAGTTATTATATTGTATTAAAATATATTCAAAGCACCAACAACAACCTTTTATCAGATTTATAACATGAGGCAATACCCAAGTGTTTTAATAGATCTGATGAAACATGTACTGTGAGTGTTTTGGATATATAACTTCAGAAATGATGTATTTGATAACTTCATAAATAAATCCAAAGATGAAGTTTATGTAAATCTGATTTCTTTTTGTTTTCACCCTCATCATGATTTTTGAAATTTGTAAATGTGTCTTCCTTCAATGTTAGGTCCCCCCAGGATTTGGTTTATCAGAATTGCAGTCCCCCTTTTCATCTGGGAAAATCTCAGGTCCCCCCAGTTTCTCACCCATCCTCCCCCCCCCATCAATAATGAATGCCTCCTTATTAATGTAATTTAGTTTAATTCAATACAATTTTCAATGATTATATTAAATACTTTTTGTCATAAATACTAAATTACAGTATGTATTATGTAAATATATAAAATTTATTACAATTTTCGTTAACATTTTGTGATTTCTATTTCCAAACCTAGAGCTCAAATCATTGGTAGTTACTTGACCTCTGAAAATATGTTTAAATTAATGTAGTGGATATTGGATTGGTTCTGAGAAAATTATGAGTCAAATATAAATTTACATTTTAAAAACAAGTACATTTTTGAAAATGTTCCCCAAAAATGCTTAAGTTCAACTATTTCAACAATGTCTCAGTTCATGAACTATTTCAACAAATCGAGTATATGTCATCAAGAGTGTTTCATTTTCTTTACAAAACTAGTAGTGTTACTTAAACATGTCTTTTGATCCCTGTTGATTAGCAGAGGTTGGTACAATTTTCAGACCTTGAGGATTGCAGCATTGAAGGTATAATTTCATGACCACATGCAGTATTCCACCAATGCATCAGATTCCTCAAATTTGCCACTGACAATACCTCTCCCTTTTAAGAGAACACTTCTTGGTATAAAAAATATAATGCAGTTTAATTACTATGATCTAAAAACTACATATTAATTTAATGAAGCAGACTGGCCATGTATTCTGTATGAGAAAAATGTAGAATGGAAAGATAATGTCTATTCTTGTGCAAATATTCCTATGTTGACCACCAACTATTACATGCAGTAAATGCATGTTAATTTGGTGAGAAAAGGGTTTTACATGGCAATGCTGACATACATCACTAAATGTTGAAGGGTTTTTGTAGATGAAAATTTTGAGTGTAAATTTTATACATTTTTAGACATGGTTAAAGCAACTGCAAAAGATACAACTATATTTTTAGGTTGGTAAGGTCTAAATATGTATAAAATTCACACTTAAAAATATTTGTCAAGTGACGCTACCTTCAACATTTAAAGTTCTGTTGAGTGTGATGTCCAAAATCCTGACATTTACCCTAACTTACACCTTACTACAGGCTTCACCTTATGATATTTACATGAATTAATTTGCAACTACAGCTCGACAACTCTAACTGATCAGTATAAATTGGTTTTAACACTGCATCAGTATCACTGATGGGTGCAGGTTTATTCCTGTCTTAAGGGTCTACATACAATGCTGCTTAGAAATGCTTTCATTATAAATAAACTGTTTGAAAAGTTGCATACTTAAAGCACCATACTTTATATAAATGTTCTGTAAAACACCAGACAATTTTACTTGTCGAGGGGAAAGCACTGGTGCTTAAGGAGTTTATAATCAGGTGTAGGCTATAATGACACAAAAATTGTCCCCAATCTACCAGTATTTTATAGGTAGACAGAAAGTTGGTGCATGTTAAACACAAACCTTACGCATAACACATAGTTTTATCAAGTGTATGTTTATAGAAGTAATAAAACGAGACCTCAAGTCTCAGCAGTCAATCTTTTTAACATTATTACACCAGATAGTTTGCACTTTAGACAATATATATCATAGAAAATTGTGAATATAAAATCCTTGTTGTTTTGAACGTCTATTAAATATTTGTGAATACAGCTTGTTAAAATGGGAAATTTTACACCTTACAATGTAAAATTTGGACTGTAGAAAGCTGAAAGCTTGTTTTCTTAACAAATGAAGTGTATTTCATCGTTAAGCCCGCCGCACACGAGAGCAACTTGCTGAGCTAACCGCCTCGCGAGGCAGCTAGCTCAGCTATGTATTTTCACCGCACACGTTGGGAAAACTACTCAACAACAACACAATTGACAAAATCATTTGCATTTTCCTCCATTTTGTTCCAAGTCACATGAAGAAACCATGGTTTGTCATTGGCTAATTGATTCAAACAGCTCAGCACTTAGCTCACATCCGCAGACGCTGAGATTTTCTCCTCGCGAGGCGAAAAATATCAAACACGATAGATATTTTCCTCAAATCCTCGAGAGGTCAAATCCTCACGAAAACTATCCGCACACGAAAGCAACTTGCTGAGCTAACCGCCTCGCGAGGCAGCTAGCTCAGCTATGTATTTTCACCGCACACGTTGGCAAAACTACTCAACAACAACACAATTGACAAAATCATTTGCATTTTCCTCCATTTTATTCCAAGTCGTTGTGGAGTACCTCAGGGTTCAAATCTTGGAGCTCTATTATTTCTCATTTACATAAATGACCTCCCAAACTGCCTAGACACAACACATTCTAATTTATTTGCTGATGACACAATTTTATCATGTCAAGGGCATTTATCCATAGATATTGAATACAAACTTAACAAAGACCTAGTAAATGCCCAAAAATGGTTATCAGCGAATAAATTAACATTAAACAACGAAAAAACAAAATATATGATTATTGGATCTCGGCAACGATTGAAAAACTTAGATCACGTGCCAAAAATCAGTATAAACGGACATCAAATTGAACGAGTTTATAAAAAGGAAGCTTTGGGTATAGTTATAGACGATAGACTTAGCTGGAATAGGCAAAATGAAGAACAATGCAACAAGATATCAAAACATATTAATCTTTTAAGAAAAGCCAAAGATTTTGTTGGCCTAGATACGCTCAAAATTATGTATAACGCATTAGTCGCGCCTCACTTTAACTACTGTTCAACTGTTTGGCAAAATAACAACCAAACACACTTAGACAAATTATATAAGCTTCAGAAACGAGCAGCAAGAATAATAACAAATTCGGACTATACTATAAGATCTTCGGACATTTTTCAAAAACTTAGCTGGAAACCTCTTGACTTAGTTTTGAAAAAGCGAGATCTCCTTATGACATTTAAAGTGATTAATGGCATGCTTCCAGAATACGTAACACAACTATTTCACACTTGCGAAAACAATGGTTACGTACTGCGCAGTAGTAATTTAAAGCTGTCTCAACCTAAACCAAAAACGAATTTCTTGAAAAATAGCTTTTCGTACAGAGGAGCAGCGTATTGGAACAACATCCCAGTAAACTTGTTGAAAACCCTAAGAGAGTCAACAAGTTTAAAATCTGTCCATCATCTATTAAATAATTACATCTTGTAAATAAGTAAATAAGTAAATAAGTAAATAAGTATATTTTGTAAATAAGTATAATTTAGTTTATTAGTTCCTTCTTTTATAATGCATTTATTTTCCGCACGGCCCTTTGAAAATCACCTATGTGAAAGGT
>CACRXK020012859.1:0-14621 GCA_902702795.2 Paramuricea clavata
TTGTGATGAACCGAAGATCCGTAGATAACAGAGAAAAGAAGAGAAAGGAGAAGGAACTAGCTCTAAAACTATAACTTCTACCGAAGAATCACACGTGGAATTGGAGGCAATAGAACCAAGGCGAAAAATTAATACACGTCAATCAGTCGCAGAAGCTATAAATATAAAGGCCCTGCCTAAAAGAAACGCGCATGTACTCCCAGAGATATTTAATATTTGTGGAAGAGACGCCTCATGGTTCTCACTAGACAAGGTATGGTATTTTGATAGGTATAATACTAGCGCAATGTGCACAACATTCTCAGGTTAGGTTTTAAAATATATTGAATTGTGATCAATTTAGTTTATATAGGGTAAAGTAGTTTCTATGCTACAAACATCCAACCTTGTTATTAGCAGATATTTAGTTTAATAATTTATTTTGTTTCACACCAGGTAACTAAGAAGAGAAGAAGAACCTCACTCATGTTGGCAGAAACGATTGATGCTGGTCTTCTACGTACAGCTGCTGAGAGAAAGAACGATCAACAGATACTCATGCAAATCCAGGGGAAAGACTGTGTATCTCTGTAAATCCGCTATCACAAAGTTTGCTACTGCAATTATACAATATTTTTCACCAGAGAGACGAAGAAGCAACGAGAGTATCATTGTACGAGAAGTCTTATGATGTATTCCGTAAGAAAGTAATTGAGATGGAGGTCATCGGAAATAAGCAAATAAAGTATATGAAAGATTTGCCGGAGAAATTTGTTATCATTGCTAAGGACACTGAGAATGTGGATGCATCTAGATATAGAGCTTTTAAACTCAAGCAACGACTGATGAAAAGTTATCCCCAACTTGTGTTCTGTGTACCGAAAATGAGAAATGTTAGTGAGATTGTATATGTGGAAAATTTGGATTCTTCTGAATTGGTTGAGGAACATATGTCAATTAAGGGCCTGTTTATGTGGAAGCCGGGTGGCCCGCTTAGCGAGGCAGCCCGGTAAGCGGGATGAATTTCTCTTGTGTTTATACGAGAAACTTTCATCCCGCTTACCGGGACAATTTTGTTACATTGTATTGTTTTGACAGTTGTTAAAAATAGCTTGCGGTGGTATTTTTGAACTTTCATCCCAGCAACCGGGATAGCCCGCTTGTAAATGTTTATATGGAGAAATTTCCATCCCGGTGAGCGAGATCTAGCCTGAGTAGCCTCTTTCAAATGAGATCTCGGCAACCGGGCCAGCCCGCTTGTCCATATAAACGCATGATAATTTTTACTATAAAAATAACTACATGCAGCAAGATCTTGCTTACCGGGCTGTCTAGCTTAACAGGCAAGCCCGGCTTCCATATAAACAGGCCCTAAGTCTAAAAACAATGATGAGGACTTTGATGAAGAGAGCTGTACCATTGATGATGATGATGTGAATTCCAACACAGAAACTGAGGGAAATTCAAAAATCCATGAGTTACAAATTCTATACAATGCTTGATTCTTCACCAAAAGGTGCAAGAAATACCAAAACTGAATCTTCCTTGGCCACCATTGGCATCTGATTTGACAAGGGATAATATTTCAAATCCGACTATGAGGACTGGACTAGATTTCAAGTCCACACAATTTGATCACGTCCGAGGCGAATCAGAGGACTTGATCAAAATGTGAGGACTTGAAATCTAGTCCAGTCCGAATTGGAGGATTTGAAATGACATCTCATACGAATAAATCACTACTTAATTAATTTTGATCCAGTCCAAGGACTGAATTAATTTTAATCCAGTCGTAGGACACTACAGGATCAATATACTTCATAAAGTATCTAGTATTATCATGTGAGCAAAATAAAGCAATATGGTTGGCTAATTTGCTCAAGAATTATTAATGATTTGAGGTGAACAATGATGGTAATGCATGTGGGTATTATCAGTGGAGTAGATCAGTATTTATTTACTTATTCGATATTCGCATTAGGATCCACAGTATTTATATTATCAACACATATATCCCTCTCATGGACAGGGTTAACAGTATGGTCGTGTCTGAGAAGCTAAAACGCACCCTGGTGGAGGAGCTGAAACTCACAGCAGCAAATCTATAAGAAAAAGTCAACTAGTATGGACACGAAAAACCAGGCTGAATCGTTCCTTGTTATTCTAGATAGTGGCTAAATACCAACTTATGTCACAATATAAATATAATATATGTAATAGTTCAAATACGAGAAGTAGAACTTTACCAGACAAAAGCCAGGACAGCTTATTGCAGAATACATGCAATCTCGTTTTGAGCATGCAAGCCCTTGGCCAGGATCCAATAAGTGGGATTTTATTGCTCTGATGAAAATCTGGGTTCAGAAAACATTTCTTTCAATTATAGATAGCTATAATGTTTTGTAAATGTTAATGGATTTTATATTT
Source organism: Paramuricea clavata (assembly GCA_902702795.2). Taxonomy (NCBI): domain Eukaryota; kingdom Metazoa; phylum Cnidaria; class Anthozoa; order Malacalcyonacea; family Plexauridae; genus Paramuricea; species Paramuricea clavata. The sequence continues at coordinate 2,407 of CACRXK020012859.1, forward strand.
CCTCCCAATTTATCTTTTTTTATGATGAATTTCGAGTTTACATAAATATCCCTTAAAGCCCGGGACGAACTGGGAAACACTGTTGTCATATTATTTGTCTTTCCAATCTTTCGGTATGTCATATTGTCTTATCAGCGTCGGCAAACGGATAAAGAGTGTTTCATAAAATGCTTCTGAAATCTGAATTTGGTAGGAAATAATTTGCTTTCTGGGAAGCAAATTTTGCTTCTGCAATAAAAGCCAATTAAAAATCACGAATATTTCCGCCACATTGTTTCTACGTTTGGCCAAGGCTTTAAGTTTAGCGAAATATTTCATTTGTTCCTTGATCGTGTGAATTGTATGCATATATATTTTTTATTCTCCGTCCAGTTTGATACAGGTGGGTTTTTTACCTCACACAAATTTGTACTGAATTAGGATGCTAATATAAAGTAGAATTAAACGTTAAAAACGGTATTTTGAAACAATATAGCCAATGAATTGAAGTGATTTAGCATACAGTACCGCTCAGAATTAACCTAACACTGCGGTTGCGGTCGTTTTGCGGTTAGCCTGCGGTTAACGTGCGGTTATCGGGCGGTTAACGTGCGGTCAACGTGCGGTTAACGTGCGGTTATCGGGCGGTTATCGGGCGGTTTTTTTGCGGTTTAGCCCACGCATCGGCAAAAAGCTAACCGCGGTTTTAATATGCATTCTGATTCCGAGGTTTTCCGAGCAAAAGCAGTAAAATATTCGCGGTATAGAATGTCTTCACTAATAAACTGCTAACTCGGGCTATAATATAACAGCTAAGAGAAAGCTTAAAGGCTGTGGTGTCAGCTTCAATTATATAATAAGGGCTACAGCAGATCGTCGATTATAATAAAGTTTTATAATAAAGGCTAGATTGTCAATTATAATAAAGTTTTAAAATGAAGGCTCCAGGTTATAACGCGTGTGTGCTTACAGGCCGAGATTTTATTTGAAAAATTAATATATTTGTATTTGTAGTTTTATACTTATAAGCTGTCAAAACCAACAACACATATTTTCATGCGCATCATGATAAAAAGTTCCTAATATTACGCGGTTACAAATTGACACAATTTTTAAATAGACTTTTGCCTTTTGAGTTTCGGGAAAAATTCGGCCTGACACAGTTCAAGCAACATTGATATATTCGTTGAACACAGATTATAATAGATGTTTTTTTTTAGAAACCGCGGCATATGGGCCATTGACGAACTTAGCAATTAAATTGTGTAAATTTGTCCTCAGCTCAAACCCGTACGAAACGCAAGTTAACGGGGGAAAAAACCAAACATGATCAGCTGAAATTTTCCTGACACGTGCCAAAAACATTCAGACCACTATAGACTCTAAAATATTTCAATTCACAGATCTAACACAAACAAAGCACACCACGCCTCCGCAAATATTTCATGGCTGATGTCTTTCTTTAATATCATAATGACCATACATGCATGAGATCTGCCAAAACAATCTATACTTGTATTAGTATAGGCAGGATTTGTCGATTATATGATACTAGTATAATTGCTTTAAATAAAGTATGTTCGTGTTACGTTGTTCCATGGGGTTCAATCGATATTATCTTCAATTGGATTCAGCGCATCAGGTCGCTTGACTATAACAAGCGAGAAACTGCGAGTTTGTAATGGTTCCCGATTCAAGACAGATGCTAGCAGTATATACAATGTAAGTTATATTTTGTCACTTTGCACTTTACAGTATTACGTTTTTACTCCTAATTTGATTCTCGAATCTTACTGCAACTACAAGAAAGACAACGTCGACGAGTACTCGATATTTATATTGTTAAATAGCGTCAGTGAACTCAATGCCAATTCTTACAACCGGACCATATTTGAATATATAGTCCCAAATTTAAATATGGCATTTGTTCGTCCAATCATTCGCATTTTGGTGTCATTTTTACATTTTTGATTGCGGTTTCGGTTTTAAAGCTTTGTTTTGATTGATATAGACTCAGTTATAGCTAACGCTTCTAAGACTGTCCGACCATTTACGAACTGTGTTCGAAGAAAATATTTCCCACCATGTGGCAGTCGTTTATAAACACGTTAATATCTATCATACTATGTTTCATATAACTATGGAGTTTTATTTCATTTAGCTGAATTATTCGCTTCATATTTGCACAAATTGTCTGAGCCTTTTGACTCGCAAGCATGAGATGAAATGCAAGTACTCGCGAGTAGCGAGTCAGAACGAGTACTCGCTACGCGCGAGTGGATGTACTCTTACTCGCGACAGTATATAAAGTTGATGCGCACGACAAATTCTTACTTATTCTAAAACATCTATTTAAACTGTAATAAACAAGAAGAGACCTACATATTTGCCTTTACCATTCGTTTAAACTCTTAGTTATTCCAACAACTGAAGTATTTGTCGAAAGTATAGACAATTCGCTCCCTGGCATAAAGCGACAGCCTCCCCATGCCTCAATGTTTACAAAATATGTCAATATTTATAAAGCACATACGAAATTTTTATAATGAGCCCTTCGGAAATACACGAATATTTACGAATGCTATTACGAGTATATACGAAGCTTGCGGATCGGTTCGGTTCGGTTGCGGTCAAACGTCGGTTAAACCTCACGGTCACCGCGGTTTAACCTCAAAATTACCGCGGTATAACCTCGGTCAAACCTTTAAACCACCGCGGTCACACCGCGGTCAAACCGAGGTTCAACCGAGGTTAAACCGCGGTTTTTGTTAGGTTAATTCTGAGCGGTACTGTATATGTTATTGAAGACTCTATCTGTCCAAGGGTGTTTTCAGTTCTGCCAACGCATCTGCGTCACAGCAATTCATGACGAACCGCACTGCCTTAATTATGCAAACTTTGTGTTTTAAAAACACGAATCTCCGGAAACGCATTAGCTCATAACTGTCACCAATCCAGGTGAAGTGCATAAATTAACTAAGATTTTTCGCTACATGATATTGCTGATCTCAGTAGGAGCTCTGACGAAACCTGTTATTAATATTGTTATTGATTAAAGGTACAGATTGAAGGTGTTTTGGATCTTCTGAGTGATAACAATTTTTTATTTATTGTATGACATTTATTGCGGGAAGCAATAACACGTGTAAAGGTTGCGCTTTTTCGCCTTCTGATGGCCGCAACTTAGCAGCATCGCCATGGTACCCAGAATGACATATTATAAAGTTATGCGTTCTGTGATGGTGGCTAACTGGGTTTTTTTTTCAGTATTTCACGCACATTCTTCTATGACTATGATAAATGTTTAAGGGTACATCTCTTAAAGATATCGTTGAGACATGATTTGCTTAGCACGATAATCTGTTCGCACTTATAAAACTACCCAACCTTTAATTTAAAACAACTCTCTCTAAAGCATCAGTAAACATCGGCATCGCTTGCTGTTGACTGTTTTGACTTACCTTCTATTATTTTAGGTGCAATATACCCATGCTATTCCCGATATTCAGCCTTTAACTCTTCGGATAATTCCTTTCGTTTAGCATTTGCAAATGAACATGCCTTACCAAAGTCTATCAGTATGGCATGGAACTGCACATTATCCTTATAGTAACCATGACATTGTCCAATTTTATATCATTGTGCAAAATCTTGTTGTCGTGCAGCCACTTCAAGGTGTTACTTAGTTGTGCTATGACGGATATGCCTTCCAAATTACTTAGATGAAACTGGGATATTTCGAGATTTGGGAAATTGTACAAAGACGTATTTCTTTTATCAATGCCATAAAACAAAGAAACTATAAGCCACGGCCTCGTCGTAACGTTCATGTCAATGTACATTGTGCACCAGCAAAGCAAGCATATTTTGTATGACAGCAGCATTTCAGAAACTATATTTATACACTTGAAAAGAATCATGAATAGCTCCATTTATTCAAATAATGTTAAGCTTCATCTGATTAAGATGACACATTTTTTGACACAAGGGTATATCAGCAAAGTATTTCGAACAAATAAGTTTGCGATCATGCAAGATCATGCAATAGATTGTGCATAACATAGCATAACATAGGAAAGCAAGCATATTATTGTATTTATCGCAACAGCATGTTAGCAACTCAAATTCCATTTGAATTTAGAAATCTTAGTTCTATCTGCGTATTCAAATAATTTTAAGCTTCAACTGATTAAAGTAAGATGAAACATCTGTCAGCATAAGATGACGCATCTTTCTGACACAAGAGTATATCAGCTTATAATCGTATTTGGAACAAATAAATATATTTGCAATCACGCAAGGTCATGCAGTAGATTGTGCATAGCAAAACAATCATATTGTATTTATCGCAACATCATGTTAGCAACTCAAATCAAATAATTTTAAGCTTCAACTGATTAAGGTAAGATGAAACATCTTCAAAATCTGTCAGCATAAGATGACGCATCTTACTAACACAAGAGTATATCAGCTTAAAAGTATTTGGAACAAATAAACTTTTCATCATGCAAGATCATGCAGTAGATTGTGCATTAGAGCAAAGCAATGTCATATTGTATTTATCGCAACATTATGTTAGCAACTCAAATTCCATTTCAATTTAGAAACCGTAGTTCCATATGCAATGCCTATTTATTCAAATAATTTTAAGCTTCAATTACTGATTAAGGTAAGATGAAACATCTTCAAAATCTGTCAGCATAAGATGACGCATCTTACTAACACAAGAGTATATCAGCTTAAAAGTATTTGGAACAAATAAATTTGTCATCATGAAAGATCACGCAGTAGATTGTGCATTACAGCAAAGCAATGTCATATTGTATTTATCGCAACATTACGTTAGCAACTCAAATTCCATTTCAATTTAGAAACGTAGTTCCATAGCTATATTTATTCAAATAATTTTAAGCTTCAATTACTGATTAAGGTAAGATGAAGCATCTTCAAAATCTGTCAGCATAAGATGACGCATCTTTCTGACACAAGAGTGTATCAGCTTAAAAGTATTTGGAACAAATAAATTTGTCATCGTGCAAGATCATGCAGTAGATTGTGCATTACAGCAAAGCAATGTCATATTGTATATATCGCAATATTATGTTAGCAGCTGAAATTCCATTGGAATTTAGATTATTTAACACAGTATCATGCATATAAGTGGAATAGAAAGCTTTCGGCCAATATTTTGAGCCGTGTACTTTGCAAAACATCGAGATCGAGTTGCAGAGACTGACATATAAACCTACCCTTCTTGACTCCTTTCAGCATGAGTTACTGCACGTAGTTATTTACTTACTGTACGCTTTCCAGAACTATGGAAATTGTTTCATCATACCAATATACATCACTCTGAACACTCCTAGTAAGATGAAGACCATTCGCGTTCGTATAAGCGAGAATTAAGCCGTTTCAAAAGTTTGTATACGTTTTTGGTTCGTCTTTCAATATGTTCTCTACGAGCATGCATTATGTGCTCAATCATTCGCGCCGTTTCGTCCCTTTCGTTGTTCTTCAGAGTAACGCTTGGTGTTGTGTTGGGCCAACACTGTTGGCGCCAATTTTTTCAAACGGGAACGAGTTGACCATTTGGCGTATATGCTGGAATACGCTGGACTGTAGCCACGCTCCGTCAAGTGTGCGCTAACTGCGCTTTCTCATCGCGAATGTTAAGATACCGAATGACGAGACAACGTAAGCTTCGGCGATTTTCCGTCCAGCATTAAACCAACGGTATGGCACTAGATTACCATTGTAATCCTGAAGCTTAAGGTCTTTTATATTGACCCGCTTGAATTCGTACGGGAAACATTGCAATATATATTTATTGCCATTATTCCTACTGTATATTTGATATGCTTGAACCGGGCAAGCAGTAATTATAGGCGTACCAATTTCTATCTGGCTCGATCCAAACAATGCGAAAATACACGGTAATACATTTCCGCATCTTTTGTCATGCATTTGCCAAGCCAGCTACACCAGACAGTAGACACTGATGATTCTAATTTCGCGCGTTTATGGCAAAACAGTATAATTTGTAGTTTCCTTGTAAAGTGATGACAGCGTAAACAAACCATATTGTACGTTAATAACTTAAATACATGCCTTAATATTTAACAGTTACAGCAAGCGATGTATTGCATTACAAAGTGTCTTCTCCTCTTATTAATAGCCTATAATTGGTGTCTGTCAAACCTAATTACAACTTCTATGGCAACAGACACTTCACCCTTAATTTTTTCGCACCTAGTGCGGTTCCTCATGATCCGTACAAGGTTCAATTAATCCGTAACAAGAAGTACTTATCATGGAACAGTAATGCGGGCTCATAGTACTAATGTATAAAAGAGAAAGCAGTTTTATTAAATGTGTCTTAATAATCTACTCTACTTAAATGTCTGCATGTGTTAATATAAAACGGGATGTTTAACATGGTGTCAGGTGTGTAGTCAACGAGCCTGAGAGAAATATGGCGAAACCAGAAACTAGTGAAATAAGTCGACCAATTGCTCACCTAAAACCACCTTCTGAGTTTGACGTCGACGTTTCAAATGTCGCGCACTCATGGAAACGTTGGCGAGAAGAAGTAGAGCTGTATATGGAATTGGCTATGGTTGGAAAGAAGGAAGAGACGATAGTTAAACTCTTTCTGTACATTGTTGGAAATCAAGGTCGAGAAATATACGAGACATTATCGTTTGATCAAGAACCCGAAGAGCGGAGCTTTAAAGGTATTGTTGAAGCATTCTCGAACTATTGTGACCCGAAGAAAAACGAGACTGTAGAGAGATACAAGTTCTTTACAAGAGTGCAAGAAGCGGGAGAAACATTGGATAAGTTTATCACAGATGTGAAAATTCTGGCTGCAACGTGTAACTTTGAACAGCTTAAAGAATCATTGATCCAAGACCGAATAATTTGTGGCATGACTGACTCGACCAGTGATAGCAGCGACTATGAGGAAATTAAAATGGTAAAAGTGGACGATAAGCGAAAGCCAGAAATATCGTCAAGCACAAAACAATTCCCTAAGCGATTATATGCCTCAATAACCGTTGGTAAACAGCCGGTGAATTTTCAATTAGACCGTGGCGCGACATGCAATGTCATTTCATTATCTATGTTAGAGCGGTGTTTAGGAAAAGTTCAATTGAAAGGAACAACCCAAGTTCTCAAGATGTATAACAAAGCGATGGTACAAGCGGTCGGACAATGTGTGTTACAATTAAAAAATGAGAAAACTGGCAAAAGCTATGAAACTGAATTTGTTTAACAAATGAGCCTAAGTACAGTCAGATACGAGAATATATTATTGTTGTCGGTTAAATCAAGTAAAACAGTGTTGACTAAAGATACCCTTATTGAACAATATTCAGATGTTTTTCAGGGGACTGGCAAATTTGACGAACAATATCATGTAACAATTGATCCAGATGCAACACCTGTGGTTCATCCACCAAGACCAGTACCTATTGCGCTGAAAGACGATTTGAAAGCAAAAAGTGGTAACCATTTTAAAGTGGTAACCGAACCGACACCTTGGGTTTCGAATATGGTTATTGTTAGAAAACCAACTGGCAAGCTACGTATATGTATAGACCCGAAGGATCTCAATAAAGCTACCAGACGCGGTCACTCTCCAATTCCAACGATAGACGAGATTTTGCCCGACCTGAGAGAAGCAAGAGTGTTCAGTGCATTCGACGTGAGAAATGGGTTTTGGCATGTGGAGCTAGACGAAGAAAGTTCCCTACTGACCACCTTTATAACCCCATTTGGCCGTTATCGCTGGCTGCGGATGCCATTTGGTCTGACAAGTGCACCAGAAGAGTTTCAACGACGCCAACATCATGTTATAGAGAATCTTCCAGGAGTGGTAGCAATTAACGATGACATCCTCGTGATTGGCAACGGTGCTACGCGTGAAGAAGCAGAGCGAGATCATGATGTGAAAGTTTATGCATTAATGCGTCGATGGCGTGAGAAGAACACCACGTTGAATGCAGATAAAGTCAAACTGAGTTGTAATGAAGTTACATTCATGTGTCATCTGTTGACAGACGAAGAACTGAAGCCTGATCCAAAGAGCAATCTTAGAGATGCCTAAGCCAACAGATGTAGCTGCAGTTCGTAGATTGATTGGTTTTGTGAACTATTTACAAAGATTCTTGCCGAGTCTGAGTCGAGTATGTGAACCTTTGAGGAAACTAACTCATAAAGATGCAGAGTGGCGATGGACCGAGGAACAACAGCTCGCGTTTGACACAATGAAACAGTTAGATGGCGAGATAACGATCCTTAAGTATTACCAGCCTAGTGAAGAGTTTACTTTACAATGTGATGCATCCGAAAAAGGCTTGAGAGCAGTTATTTCCCGAAATGGACAGCCGCTTGCGTTTGCAAGTAGAGCGTTATCTCGAGCAGAAGTCAACTATGCTCAGATCGAGAAGGAGCTTCTGGCCGTGCTCTTTGTGAGCTTCTGGCCGTGCTCTTTTCGTGCCCTTTCTCGGGCGAGCCAAGATGGCGGACTGGGTTTTGTCGCTCCGTATATTTGAAAGTAAATTTCATCAAATAATAAAGTAAAATCATTTATTTTATAACAAAGCTTTACTTATTGAAGCTAGACGAGATGTCTAAAACTTGTAGCTCGACCAAACAGAAATTAAATTAAGAAACAACAGAGAATGAACGTGCTAATGATGAGTCACAATTAAGAAATGCAAATAACGTCCACCGCCGATTAGAGTGAAATTTGTCAGAATTGAAGTTAAGGAGAAATTATATTCCTCACGAAGAATGCTCCGTAATAAGTCAACTTCAGACTTGCCGTTACTGAATTCCACGGGAAATAAAATATTTATCTCGGAAAGCCTGACCAGGACGAATAAGGATTTATTTAAAGAAACATGGAAACGAAAGAAAGAGCTTGGATATAAATTAATTTGGACACAATCTGGAAGAATATTCACAAAAAAGGATATAAACAGTGCAAATCTGGAAGAATATTCACAAAAAAGGATGTAAACAGTGCAAAACTACATATCAGGAATAATACAGATCTACAAAACATGAGATGAATATTGAACCTCTAAACAGATAAGTGAACTAATATATATGTACATGTAATTTTCAATGATTTGTCTAAAATGTGGACATCCTGTTGAAGGTATCAATGACGAGGTCTATGGGACCAGAGATTATGATTCTCTTCCTTTTCTTAATATTACTTCAAGTGAAACAAATATACCACATCTAACAAGCTCAGATGTTGATCTTCATATGCCATCAGAGGTTAACTTTAAATAATATTATTATAGTACACATAATTTTCACGATGACAAATATATTAATGAGTGTATAATTGACAACTCATTTTCTGTCTTGAATTGTAACATTGGAAGCTTATCAGCTAATTTTGATCATTTTCATAACATGCTATCTGAATTGCACTTTCTCTTTTCAATAATTGGTCTGACTGAAACTAAACTAAAATGGGATCAAAATCCAATTTAACAAAAATACAGAGTTGTTGGCTTATAATTTTGTATCTCAACCAAGCAAAACAAATGCTGGTGGAGTTGGTTTCTACATAACAAATCAGCTAAAATATTTAATTCGATCGGATATATCTTGTTCAGAAATAGACTTTGAAGCTTCATGGATTGAAATACAGACTGACTCCCATCGGAACATGCTATGTGGAGTGTTATATAGACACCCCAATGGCAATCTAGGAAATTTTATGTCATACCTTAATTCAACAATTGAAAAAATTCATCAAGAAAGTAAATATTGTGTAATTATAGTAGATTTTAATTTAGATCTTTTAAAGTTTGAAATTCACCCAGCTACAGACACATTATGTTCTTATTTCTTCCAACCTCAAATACTTCAGCCGACTAGAATTACTGATCATTCAGCCACATTAATAGACAATATATTTTTCAATTCTGTTGAACACTTTCTTATTGGTGGCAATATAGTATATGACCTTACTGATCATTTACCAAATTTTTTGATAATTAATAGATACTCTTTGTTACCTAATAATGTTAAGATCTATAAGCGAGATTTTAGTAAGTTTGATGGGGCAGCTTTAGTTAATGATATTCAAACCATAGATTGGGACAATGCATTTTCCTGCTGTTCTGACGCTACTGTAGCTCTATGTTTGATTCTTTTTATGAAACTATATCACAAAAAGTTGATAAATATATTCCTATCAAAGTGATGTCTAAGAAGGAATTAAAAATCCAGTCTAAACCATGGATTACGTCTGCTATTAGAACATCCATCAACACAAAAAATAAATTCTACTGAAAAAATTGCTAAAAACTAAATCTGTTCATTATCACTCTAAATTTAAATATTACAGAAATAAAATAAACCATCTCATTAGATTATCTAAATAATTAGACTATAATAAATACTTTGCCTCTAATATTAATAATAGCAAAAGAGTATGGAAAGGCATAAAAAAAATTATACATAGTAATCCCAAATCACATCAACAACCTACAAAAGTTCTTGAGAATAACTGTGAAATCACAGATACAAATTTAGTTGCAAATGCCTTTAATAGATACTTTACTAACATTGGCAATCAGTTATCGAATAAGATACCGGAAGCACAGAAATCACCACTAGATTATCTAACAACTCCTCAACGTGATAGTTTCCTTATACATCCTATAACATCGTTGGAGATAGAAAACGAAATAATGACTTTAATTAAAGACAAATAAGTCTACTGGTGCTTTTAGCATACCAATTTCAGTATTAAAATAACTTAAAATTACTTAAAAGTGTTATATAGCAACACCCCTGGAAACAATTTTTAATGAGTCCATCTTAAAAGGAATTGTTCCTGAGAGATTTAAGCTGGCAAAAGTAATACCGGTATTCAAGAAAGGTCTGTCTATTAATTTAAATAATTATCGACCTATTTCTCTTCTGTCGATTTTTAATAAACTTCTAGTGTTTAATAGATTAATAGTTTTTCTCAACAAAAATAATATTCTTTACAACAAACAGTTTGGATTCGGTACAGGATATTCTACTGATTCTGCGATTTTGTGTATTGTTGATAAAAGCAATTGAAGAGTGCCAATTTTCATGTGGTGTATTTTTGGATTTCAGTAAGGCATTCGATATAGTTAATCATGATATTCTGATTATGAAACTTGAGCATTATGGAATTAGAGGGATAGCAAAAGATTGGCTTGCTTCCTATCTTAGTAATTGAAAACAATTTGTCTTTTTGAATAATGTATCATCAGATCAACTAACACTATCTTGTGGTATTCCCCAAGGATCGGTACTGGGACCATTGCTGTTCCTGCTATATGTAAATGACTTCAATTGTTGCTCAAAACTTTTAGATTTTCATTTATTTGCAGACGATTCAAATCTTTTCTATAAACACAAAAATTTGCTTACGTTACAAAATGACTTAAATAATGAGCTAAATAATGTACACATATGGTTGTGTTCAAATCGCATTTCTCTGAATATTAAAAAGTCAAATTTTGTTATTTTTCATCCTCCACAAAAGAAAATATCCTCAAATCTCAAATTATATTTGAATGGAAAAGAATTAAAACAAGAACTTTGCATTAAATATTTGGGAATCTACATAGATTCTAATCTTAACTGGAAAAGTCAAACAAATTACATTGCAAAAAAATTAAATGAAGTATTACGCTACCATGTTATAGTGACCAAATTCTTGTAAATCTTTATTATGCATTGATTTACCCGTTCTTGATTTATGGAATAACTATTTGGGGTAATACAAACCACTCTTACTCTACAACACTTGCATATTTTACAAAAGAAAGCTATACGAATAATTACATTTTCAAAATACGATGAACACTCAAGTCCCTTATTTAAAAGATTGAATATCATGAAGCTGCCTGATCTTGTTTCTTTCCATCTTGTTAAATTTATGTACAAATTCCATAATAACTTATTACCGGTGTCCTTTGATCAGTTTTATATTCCGGTCCAAGAGGCTTCTAATTATAGCACAAGACTTGCTGTTAAACAATCATACTAGAAATACATGCATGCAATAACCCCTCGCCTGTTTTCAAAAGATGTATACTCAGTGCCGTTGCGAGCATAGAGATTATAAATAACACTAGAGGAGGCATTGTAATCTTAATTCAGTAAAAAAAAAGGGAACGCGACTATTGGGGGGCAAATTCAAGTCCCGGATGTGTATTCGT
>CACRXK020012860.1:0-14618 GCA_902702795.2 Paramuricea clavata
CGGCACCATCATCATCATCGGCACCATCATCATCATCTCCATCATCATCATCAGCGTCATCGGCATCATCATCATCGGCACCATCATCATCATCGGCACCATCATCATCATCTCCATCATCATCATCTCCATCATCATCATCAGCACCATCATCATCATCGGCACCATCATCATCGTCGGCACCATCATCATCAGCAGCATCGTCATCTGCGCCATCATCATCGGCACCATTATCATCTCCATCGTCATCAGCAGCATCATCATCATCGGCATCATCATCATCGGCACCATCATCATCGGCGCCATCATCATCGGCGCCATCATCATCGGCGCCATCATCATCTCCACCATCATCATCTGCTGCATCATCATCTGCTCCATCATCATCGGCAGCATCATCGGTTCCATTGTCATCTCCTGCATCGTCATCTGCTGCATCATCTGCTCCATCATCGGCTACATCGTTGGCTTCGGCGCCAGCATCGGCGTCTTGATCTGCGTTACTTTCTGACGCACTATCAGCACCACCAGCTTCACCCTCAGCATTATTTACATTTTCATGGCCGCCCGTCTCGGGTATAGCATTTCTTTGAAAGTAATTTTAAAAGCAAATTAACAATATGCACAATGGTAACCTGTTCTTCCAATGAAGAAGCCTGTGTACAGATGTGCTAGTTGAATGTACGCCATCAAATAAATACAACTGACATGCAAACTACTGCAATTTGAAAGTGTATGTATTCAAACGCATAATTTGTGGAGTTGAAAGCACTGAAGAAAAATATTGACGGCATATTTAAAAATGGCTAAGCAGATAAGCTCAGAAAAATAAACAGATACGAGCCAGGTTTTTCCGTGGGAGCCATCACTGATAAAGTTGCTGCATATCAACTCCAAACAAAAAATTAAGAAATACCATAAGCGAATTTGTAGAATATTACCACATGTACAACCAGGTCAGTTCAAAAACTTTAATAATCACAACTTTAAGTACAACTACACCCGATTATTAAATAGAATAAACCCGATTATTAAATAGAATAAACCCGATTATTAATAGCTACAAAACTACAAACTATGAAACCCAAAATTAACTGAAGCCACATATGCTTAAATAAAAAGCTAAATATATATTATTTGATCCATCAGCTTGGCATTGTCCAGCAGTGAAGCTAATGAAACGGTCTTGATCGTCTTCCCAATGATATCAGTGGTAACTCAAGGATCTAAGACTGAACAAAAAATGAAGGCAGTATTAAATGGGTGATTTTATTGGCTCCATCCTCGATTGGGCACTAGTCTAAATGTCGGATAATCCACATCTGAGGATATGTACAATTTTTGCACCATCTGACCATGTTTAACTTAGTGGTAAGAGTCTACATGCTCGCCGCAAATTTTATGTTCATACTCATACGTCGTAAGAAAGGGATTAGATACGTGCATGCAGTGCAAAAATACAGACACAACTAAACTAATAACTTACGTGGTCCTTCAATATCACCGGGTTCAGCCGGTTCGAATTCTGCCGGTTCAGCCGGTTCGAATTCTGCCGGTTCAGCAGGTTCTGCCGGCTCAGCCTCGTCTGGTTCTTCTACAAGAAGGCCAGCTCCAGATTTCTTTCCAACCAATGCTAAACATTTGAAAAATACAAAAATCAATTTTGAATTCAGGTCAAACTTAAATAGATATGTTAAATGGCTTTTTATCTTTAGCAGTGATGATGATATTATTACATGGTTTTCAAAGTAGATGAACTTCAAATTTCAAATTCCTATTACAAACAATATATGATAAATATCAGCTATGCAAATTCTTACCTTTCTTTATGATGCTCTTGAGCCACTGAAGAACGCCTGCGTCACCTTTAGCAGCGTTGTTCGTCATTGGTGGGGCCATTTCTACTCCCTCACTACATAATACAAAACAACAATGTTATTAAGATACAGAGTAAGATCACACACATGTGAATGATACCTGAAAGCGTGAAAGAAAAGGAACTAGGTATAGTACGGATCAGCACCTACCTGTTCGATAACAGTCCTTCGCTAGCATCATCAGCATCGCTATCATCATCATCATCGTCGCCATCGTCATCGTCATCGTCGTCATCGTCGTCGTCATCGTCGTCATCGTCGTCGTCATCGTCGTCATCGTCGTCGTCATCGTCATCATCGTCGTCATCGTCAACAACGTCAACAACGTCAACATCGTCATCATCATCATCATCATCGTCGTCATCACCATCGTCGTCGTCATCATCATTACCATCATCACCATCATCATTACCATCATCATTATCATCATCATCATCGTCATCACCAGCATCATCACCAGCATCATCACCATCGACATCATCACCAGCATCATCGTCATCATCACCAGCATCATCGTCATCATCAACATCATCGTGACCATAATCATCATTATTATCGAGGTCATCGACGTCATCGTGATCTGCATCCTCTTCAGCGTCGCCGTCAGAATCAACATCTGTTTCTCCATCTTCATCAGCATCGTCGGCAGCGTTTTCACTATCTGCATCCACATCTTCAACGTCCGCATCTTCGTCCAAGTCCGCATCTTCGTCCAAGTCCGCATCTTCGTCCAAGTCCGCATCTTCGTCCAAGTCACTGTCCGCATCAATATTCGTGTCCGCCTCTGTTGTCACAGGCGGTGGAGCAACCCTTGAAACAAAAGAACCTCATTTCACCGATCTCTCAGCAACCTGGTGGCAACTAAGACAATCTTTTTGGCCTTTATCTATCTGTTTCAAAGATAATACCAACAAGAATACATGTGCAAGCAAATTTTTCTAAAACTTTCTTTAAAAAACCTTTCTATGTTGTTGGCACTTAAGCTAAAACATTGTTCGCGGGATAAAATGATTGTTACTTTTCGTTTGAAATACAAATCCGACTGCAAAATATGGACCTACACATTTGCGTAACAGATATTGTCAAAATAGATGACATAATTCCACAGGAAAGCAAATTTAATATCAGTATTACAATGCATGTGTTGAATCAAATCTTAATTAGCATGCATATTTGAGGTGACAGACCAATTTGGTCGAACTTCATTAGCAACTCCTAACTACAAAATACCATCGCCAAGGAAACGGGAGAAACACTTCTATATAACATGGAAAATACCTTTGCACGAAATATTATGTAAATGTTGCATAGCAAGGCATATCTTGTCAAATATTTTACTTTCAAACAACAAACGTTCCCTATCTTTCAAAATATTGTATGATGGCCAGTAATCCTCACTTCAGATCTAAGGAACAGAGATTTACTGGTGATTTCGAAATTGCGAGTTCAAATCCCACTAAACTCCGTCTAAACATATAACTGATACTAAAACAATCTTCACTAGGCTGGTTTATGCTCTAAAAGTTTCTGTGATCACAAGATTGACGAGAAGACTTCGCACCAATGTAAGAGATTTACTAGTTGTGTCAGTTCCGCTAAGTTGGCATGTGTCGGAGACTATATGCATACTTTGATCCAAGAAACTTTAATAGCCTAAACCAGCCGTAGACGTTCATAATCAGTAAATAATATATCAATACTATAAAAATACTTGCACCAACCTGATTTCTATTAGTCCATTTCAAAAACATCCATGCTCCGACGAACCCGCAACTTCGCCATAAAACCATCCGAAATCGCTTCCGCATGCACGCATACATTGAGCAACTACTGTGTGTAGTTGTGTACACGCGTTAAATTGTGCAATATAATATTGTGCGTGTAATCACTCATGCACGCAATAACATTTTGAACTCATGGTTGGCTGAATTTATATGCGCTCATACATTTTGATAATACGGAAAAAAGAATTTAAATCTATGTAAGTTTCAATGCGATAAAGCTATTCCACAAATTATGCGAATTGATATACAGACAATATAAAGTACCACAGTCTACATATTATCATTCAACGTGTGATATCATATAATTATTAGGGAACTGGATATCGTATTTTGTCTGAAAAGACGGAATATAACAAAAATGTTCGGCCAGGATTTGAACTCACACTTTCAGAAATAAAATCAGAAATTGAAACTACTTCTAGTTATCCAAAAAAAATGGGTGAAATGGGGGTGATTCATGTGAGAAAGTATCTTAAATTTGACACAACAACAAAAAAGGGTTTACTATAAGTCAATATAAGATAACAGAGTTACAAATTCTTCGTAGTTTTACGTATCTTTTTGAACAGTATTTGAACTCCTGAAATAGGCAGTTCTGTAGATTCTCAAGGTTCAGTTCAAACAATTTTTTGTTTAGTTTCTAAAAAGAAGAATTGAACTCACATGTCTTCGACCTTTTTCACCTCCGTCGTCACATTCGCGTGAGGCATATTCTCCGCGGACCGTATACTCCGGCCATTGCAGATTGTGAGAACTCCAAAAGTGAAAAGGACACAAGCCAAGGTCGCTGTAATCTTCATGTCACTGGCCAGGTTATTTCGCATATACTGAAGAACAGAGCGCGATGACTCCGTTTTTATACTCGATTATGTAACGACAGTCGTTTATCGTTGTCAAAATAATGTATCAAAAAAGGGCCGGTGATGTTGCTTTAAGTGTTGTTGGTATGCTCTTCGAGATTGCTGTAATAACCCGATTCAAGGCATTTGATGATATTTGACCAGCGTTTAAAGTTAAGTGACATATAAGGGTAGTGTTCCGACCGAAACTTTCAGATTTATATTTTTTTCCAATTTCGATTTTAAGGTATCAATGTTGTTGCATAGATCTTTCTTATTGAGGTGTAAAATTTGATGCTTTTATGGAAAGGAGGACATTATTGCAATGCTTTGCCGCAAACAAGTGATATTGTTTTGTTATGACAACCTTGTCAGTTTGGAGCGACCGGTGTCTGCATCATGGGTGACTGGGAAAGCCAGTCCATCACGACCTATTGTCCTTTCCAAAAAGGAGGAGGGGAGCGGTTAGATATCAGTCGGTAAAGACTGCAAGGATGGGATAAAGGAATTATCCAACCATGCATTTGCAAGATCAACTGATCATTTATTATAGTAATAGTAAATTTGTGTTAAAAATGAGAAGTTAAGTATGGGTGTTCCTTTCTGTAAATGAAGTTGATACGGGGCGATTCCTCCCACTCTCACCCCCGGAATTTTGTCTTTTCTTAAACAAAGGTATAGCATACTACCACATAATCATCTTGGCCTTACTCGCAAGAAATATTTGAGCAAATTATAACTTAAACCTGATGCCACCAACTGAAACTTGCCAAAAGTTTTTAAAACTCGGAAAAGGACTGGAAGGATAATATTTCATTATCCGTTAGGCAGACTGTTACTTCATCAGGCAATATTGTTTGCAATTTACATTGTCTTTTTTTTATTTCCACTACTCTAAATTGTTGTGAAATCTCACGTTAAGTTGTAATATTTGTTATGTACATATACCGTATGCAGATCTTCTTCGTTTTGAAAAGGAAATGTTAAAGGTTCGTTATTATACAGTTTTTATTCTGCATGACAAGCTATCTATATTTGACGAAGCTTGACTGATGAAAATACAAATCGTTTAAATGAAGTGTTAAAAGAGAAAAATGCATGTACCAGTTACGGCTCTGCAGCAGTGTTCAGAATGAATGCAGTCTTTTTTTAAATTTAACTGTTTCTCATGAGTACGATTTACAGTAATTGTCAGTATAGTCAATAGACATTGCGTTGCCCTATATTTGAAACCTTGCATGTATAGGTTATTATAATTTAAGTATGGTAGCATAATCTTAGGTTGCGAAAAATTGCATATGTGATATAATTGTCAAAAATCACAGTATATAGCCTAAGGGTAAACCTGTACATATATATTTATATATATTGCATTTTATCGCTATATGAAGCATTAGCTGAAAAATCTCCACTATACATCTGTACATAATAATCATGGAATATAAATTGATAAATGGAAAAATTAACAGTGTTTTTGGATGTCTTCGGCATTTCACACTTTGGGGGGTAATATTATATACGAGTAATGCAAATACCCAAACGTCATGGCCATATAAATTAAATTTCTTCTGTCAATAATTCTATAATCTTATTTTAATTGTTTCAAAGGGTCTCCTCATTGCTTCTTTGTGTGATTTTTGGTTATATTAATAATGTTTCACGATGTTTTGGAATGGGAAGAGGATATTACTACAAAAGGAAGGTGTTAATTAGGCCTACCACACAATCGCTGAATAGTGCTACTAATATGGATTAAAACACATACCGAACATATAGATCTTTAAAATCCAAAGCACGTGAATAAAAATCAAGACAAAATTGTATAATGGTTATATTTCGACTTTATTTCAAAGCCAAAGCTTTCTTCAGACCAACTACGAGGGACTACACAAAGACGATCTGGGGACGATCTTGTTCATTTTCAATCATGCAATGTCTCTAATTTTAGTTCTATGACTGTGAGTTCTACATCAAAAATTGAATTAAGGTCAAATTAAATTTGTTTTTCATATAGCAATTTTGGCTAAAAGTACTGTTGTTTGTGGTTGCTACGCAACAGAAGATGTGGTCAGTTAAAATAGTTGTTGCGACCAAATGGTAACTAAGTTTTAAATTCAGAAATTCGGTTGTGATATTAAGGCGTTTCCAGGTAAAATAGCCTTGGATTCCCGGTTGTTCTGGAAACCGGCTTGTTTGAACAGTGCTAAAGGGGTTACGAGGTATATTAGAATGTAACCGGCGGAAAGAAAGTTATTAGATATTGATTGCAGTTAATTATTCTTCGTGCACGGTTTATTGTAGGCTGGATTTGCTAATAATTCTGGAGTTATAAATGGATATTACCAAAGTTGCTATAGTTTTAATTTTTATTTCCAATTCCTGGAAATGCAAATTTTGTTTACGAAATTATAGCAGTTGTTTGAAATAGAGAAATTATACTTGCTGCTGGGTTCCCCTTTGTTTGAAGAACGCCATTGTCAAGTTATTGAATGTAAGGAACACAGCAGCCAGCATGGAATTTGAAGGATTTGTCAGAAATGTTTGAGGGAACTTACTTTGTGTTTCCCTCAAACATTTAATAATAATAATAAAGTTTATTTCAGTGATGAAAGTTATTTAACTATATAGCTAATTGGTGACGTTATTTAGAAACTATAATTTAAAATATATAATACAAGTAGCGATTTCTGACATAATCCTTGCAAAATTCTTATACTGTGATCACAGAAACTTTGATAGCTCACCGAAATCTTCAAATGTTCCCGCTATTTTTATCTCCGTAACTGAGGATATCAAGAACTGGACATCAAATTGTAATGGTACAAAGAAGAATTCAAGGATTATTGTTAAACAATAGAGAACTATGAAATTATATATGATTCATGTAATTGTCGAATGACAAATGGTTACATGCATAATTCTTCATTTTGTACAGTCAATAAGAGTCTCTTTATTAAATGCAACGCATCGTCGCGCAAGTGAAAAAAGCAATAAGCATACAGTTGTCAAAAGTTAGCAACACCAATGTTTAGATCATGGAGTCATTCTGCCGACGCATGTAGCAGGGGCTAAAGAGGCCTCTTGAGCTGACATCAGACTATAAGCAGCAAGTCCCTTGGAATTTTTAATTACCGTACGAAATATCGACATCAAACCTTGGTTACTGAGTAGAATCAACAAACATAAACACGAAGGGATCGAACAAACGGTCCTTGTGTAGAAATATGCTAGTTATTCCACGCAAACAAATATATTACATGCATGTCTCTCCCCCTAAGATCGTAGTCATGGACCTTTAGCACTGAAGAGTAAACAAAGTATAATTTTGCATGTGTTCAGTTTGGTTTGATACATATTAGTATATCATGGATGTAAACTTGGACGGTGCATATGTGCCAATAACAACAGAAGCTTGAGTCTTTGGAGGGATTCAACTAACTAAAAAATGCAAGCAAAACTTCGATGCTTCGAGCGAAGTTATTTACTAACTTCTGGATGAAGGCTTTCGCTGGAAACGTGGAAATTTTGCTTGCATTCTTAGGTAGTTGAATTCTTCTCCATCTGAAGCTTTCTGGTATATCATGGACGGTGACGGAGATACCCGGATGATTGTTTTAACAGTCAAGGTAAGTATTAAACTAACTAAAGTATGGTTCAAACACTATCAAGGTTTCTGTGACCACAGTATAGGAATTTTGCATACTGGTATAAATTCTACTTTTGACGGATTTGTAAGAAATGTTCGAGGGAATTGACTTTTAGAGAGGTTAAGATACCCCGGTTTCGGTGTACGTGCACGGGTAGCATGATTTTGGTTAGCAATATTTTCGTCGATGTCTGTACCTTTACTCGTAATTACGGTGCACATTTTCCGCATTATAGGCCTATCATTGTCTATTGCAAGAAAACAGAAAAAGTATGCCGGATCGAAATACAGACATCAGTAAAACAAGATGACACTACTCGTACCCGTACACCGTATCTTAACCTCTCTACTGTTCAACACTGAGTCGGTTTCCTCAAACATTTCTTACAAATCCTTCCAAACTTAGAACTTACCCATGTAAAATAGTCCTACCGTGATCACAGAAACTGTGATAGTGTAAATTAACCAGCCTTAAGACATTTAACCGAGTTGATCACTGTCCACTGAGCTAATTATAAGTATAAAATTTAATTCAATAGATGTATCACAGGACTTGATTATTAATTTGTATTTGAGTTTTGGTCTCTATTGACGGAAAGAATAGAACCTAACTCAATTTTAATACTGTTCATTCATTTTAGTCAATAGGACTGATGAAGGCATGCAATCTGAATTTCCACTGCATATGTACATCCAAATTACGCGTTCTGTGATAAATTGCAGGTGAACTATTATAACATGTACCTGTGACTGTCTGGAATAATTAAAATATACAGGGTGTATAAAAAAACTGAACCCTTTCAAATTAAAATTAGCTATAACGTATTGTAGTAATAGACCTTTCCCCTTATAACCAAAATTTTGATCTAGGCAAGTCTAGACAAATATTTCATCACAGCTTGAAAGAGCATCACAAAATTAGTAATATTCCAAAGTTTCGTTGCGAAATGTTGTAAAATGAGGAAAATAGAGCCTTGCGAAGTTTGCAATTTTCAGTCATTTTACATTACAAACGGGAAATTGCAGCCCCAACACCCGAATCGGATGTCAATTTCCCGTTTGTAATACAAAATGACTGAAAAACGGCAAACTTCGCAAGGCTATATTATCCGCATTTTACAAGATTTTGCAACAAAACTTTGGAATATTACTAATTTTGTGATGCTCTTTCAAGCTGTGAAAGAGTCTAGATCAAAATTTTAGTTATAGGGGGAAAGGTCCATTTGACAGGTCTAATTGCTTTGAATTATTGGTTGGGTAATAACACAAGGTCTTGTACTCATGGGACAAAACTCTTAAAAACTTTTAAATTTTCTAATTGTTATTTCTTTGAGTTTCGTACATACATGCATGTCAAAATACACACTGTACATACATGCATGTCAAAATATTCAACCATTCAATCCTCATTAGTGAATATGCAAAGGTTCCTCAAAGAACGATTAGTTTCCGCAGGATTGATGCGCTTTAAATGAAAAAAATATATTCTTTAAGTGTATCTTCCTCCACTTTGCTTTACACAGAAGATATATGCTATACAAAAAATATTTAATGACAGTTCTATTGTGGTTATACAGGGTGTCCCCCCAAAAAAACCCAAAACTACTGAAATAACGTATTGTTAGAATTTGAATGCCCTGGCGCTAGGCTGAACGCAAAGATGCGTAAAATACTGACAGGGTGCATATATTATAAATATTGACTTATATTAAGAAATTCAAATACCTTTGTAAAGCGCACGATTTTCTGCTCTTGGGAATTCAAAGCAGCTTCTTAAACAGTTTCTTTGTGCATACAATTTATTTATTCAAGCTTTTATACACTAGTGTGGGTTCAGCAGAGTTTGAGACATTCAAATTCTAACAATACGTTATTTCAATAGTTTTGGGGGGTTTTGGGACACCCTGTATAAGTGAAACACAAATTATTAAACAACTAAATTGTACTTTGCCATGCACATTCTAATACTTTCAGCTATATACATGTTATAATTCATCTGGGGCCAGTTGTTCAAAGGTGGATTAGCTTAACCCTACGTTAACCTAAAATTCAAAGCAAACTTCGTGACAGCTTGTCTAAAATGTTTCTTCAGAGATCTTGTCTGAATCGATAGGAGTTTACTTCCCTGAAAATTTGAAATAAATACAGACGTGCAGAAATACACAAACTAAAACAACAGGTTAAATTTTAACCCAGGGTTAGCGCTAACCCACCTTTGAACAATTGGCCCCTGCAATTTATCCGGACACAAAAACCCCGAATAGACCCTTCCAAGGTTAACGACGCCATAATGTGAAACACAAAAGAATGGTAGGTAAATTTGGAGGGGATGCAAGCACAATGGTGAAAACAATAGATTCAAGATGGCGATGGCCTATTTGGCTTATATATACTGTACGTATTTCGTTTTGTCTGGTATATTAAACCAGCTTTTATACAACGAAATATACACGTGCATGTCTCCGGTCGTTGCGTGAACGAATCGTGTTGGCTGGATACACGACTCACGAGCAAAACAAAACTCACGAAGAAACTTAAGTCAAGGAAAACGTGTACGACTGTTTGCATGTACAGCTATTGAATTGTTTTTATAGATGGCTGTTTCGGTGAAAGTGAAGACCCTTTGTCGAAGATCTTTTTCAGGTGGTTATACAACTGAAAACAGTTTACTATTGACAGAATTTGAACACTAACTACACCGGAACACTGTATATTTGCGATTCAAAACATGCTTCGCGAATTCCTGTCTGCATGAACAAAGAGTTTTTTGAAGAGAAGGTTTTCAAATTGCGTCTACAAAGTGAAGGACTACTTGAAAACACTTACCAAATCGGTTCCTGAATTTCTGTTTTTCAAAATACATCTTCAAATCTTTGAAAGAAAGCCAAAACATATAAGTATATTATATAGATCTATATCTTCGATTTAGACAAATTTGGTTAACGTCGTTTGATTATACTCAATTCACAATTCCAGTCAACTCACACGCCTATAGTTAACTATTGAGTACATAGTGTACTATGCAGTACTGTAGTTTACAAAAGCATAAAATAGAACAAAGGCAACTAAGGCCTGTTTCAAACGTCGCGCTTCTCATGTGCCGAACCGTCATTAAAAACAATAGATAATGATATCTATTGTTTGTAATGCGTTCTGCACATGAGAAGCGCGACGTTTGAAACAGGATGCTTTAGAATGATCTACACGAGGGAATACTGACTCTAATATATAATTCTACAGGTGTCTCAAAAAAAAAGCAATCCAACTTTAGCATGCCATTGTGCCGCGTTAATTACTTGGTGTATATATGAACGTATGAATATTTTTCATAATCATAAAGATCAGGCTTTTGGTTCAACAGAGTTGAAGAATGAAGGACATGTTTTTCATCCATTATAAAGTAAAATTGAGCAAATACGAGTCCGATAAAAATTGTTAGTCGAACTCGCATATTTTCACAGTTAAGAATTGGGTCTAAAACTATTGAAAATTAACTCCCTTTAGGACTTAAGTTGATGAATTTCACTTCAATAACTTGCGTATGCATAATTATTATAAGCATCTTGAAAACCAGCTCTGAGCTCATTGCTAAAATGACACATTCTTGATGAATTGCTTTTCCTTGTGTTATATATGCACTGCTTAAATTAGGCGCATTCGTCGTGAAAATATGCGATTTCGACAAGCAATTTTTATCGGACTCGTATTTGCTCAATTGTTCTCTGTAATGGTGAAAAACCTGTCATTCAACAGCCAAACATCTCACACGATCACCGAGTCGACACATTGCGTGCATGTTAGCTCGATCCAGCTGTAATATTTTGCTAATTAAGTATAATGTCAGTACCATAGATGGTCAGTATCCTCGGTCCCAGGGCCTCACGGCTGACACTGCGTTGCCTAAGGTGTCAGCCGTGAGGCCCTGGGACCGAGGGTGGTACTTAGGTACCAGAAGTTACCAGAAGGTTACCAGAAGGTACAATTAGCATTTCCCAATCGAGCAGAGGACTGGGTCTAGTCGCTTGTTTGGATCGAGGGATAAAAAATAAACAACATGCCGAATATGGCATCTAGGAAATTCTCCTACATTCCTAAAGTTATTTGTGCAGCCTGAAACGCAACAATTATAATGCGGCATCTTTTTATATACAGGGCGTCCCAAAATATACCCTCTATAGAAACCAGCTCTTTTGTTGTAAAACGTGCGTTGTTATATTTATATTTTGTACAAAATAGTATGATGAGCCTTTAAGTACAAAGGACATATATAAATGGTAGAACCAGGTCTCTAGTTAACATCGCATTGCTGTCTGAAACCCTATAGTCTAGTGGTAAAACAACCGAACACGGCAATCGGGAGACACGAGTTCGATTCCCGTTGGGAGTTCAGATATTTTCTGAATACAAGCTTGAGCAACAATCTTTACTTCACACACACATATATATATATATATATATATATATATATATATATATATATATATATATATATATATATATATATATATATATATATATATATATATATATATATATATATATATATATATAACAAAGTTTTGTTATTGTAGTAGATTGAAGAGTGCTCAACACAAAATTTTGTAGAGCAATATTTATTTAATCTTAAAAATTGTACATGTTGCTACTCAGAGTTTCATGCAATTTCGATATATATATATATATATATATATATATATATATATATATATATATATATATATATATATATATATATATATATATATATATATATATATATTATATTTATATATATATATATATATATATATATATATATATATATATATATATATATATATATATATATATATATATATATATATATATATATATATATATATAGATATATATATATATATAGATATATATATATAGATAATATGTACCGGGTGTCCCAAAAAAAAGTACTCCGGTTTGATTTATAATAACTTCTAAACAAGTAAAGCTATCAAACAGAAATAACTTGCATTAAATAGAGGAAGGACTAACTTAGATTTTGATATATTACAGTTGTATTTTACTTAAAAATTCACGGAGATATTAATGTTCAAAATCGGGCGCATATTTTGGGATGTGTCTAAAATTAGCGAAAATCGGCGTATCAAATTTTAACTCCAGCGTTTGTTTGCTTAATGACATATCAGGGTAAATTGTATTTCAGCGAATTGTCGTTAGGGTTTGTAAGGGATATGGCGTAGATTTAGACATCTTACATGTAAGTCTTAACTTATTGTTTCCTGAAATATGAACGTTCGAAATTATGTAAGTATTTAATAGGTCTTTGCAAACTTAAGGTACTGAAAGACCATGCAAGGCAGGCGCTTCAATTTTTCTTAAATAACCTATTTTTTATGTTTTTCATGGGTTCAAAACAAAGTTGATTATTTCTCGGTTAGAGCAGGATTAATATTGTTCTTTAATGGAGGAAATAATATTGCTTTTTGCAAATACACATCACAGTATCAAAGCTACTATTTTGTTACGTTTTGTTCCAAAAATGTTGGATGTCTCTGGGGAGTTGCATGCTTGTTATGTCTTTACTTATGGAGTTGTATGGTTTGATTGTGTTTCATTCTCAGTTTATTCTGAACTTGCCAAGATTAAGAAAGGCAAAAGAGTTTGGGTGTTCTTAACAAGATTTCAGAACGTTGCAGAAGTTAGAAAATTCATTCAATGTGAAGTTAGAAAATTCACAATTCCAATGTGACAGCGTGCCCTAATTCAGAACTACGAACGATCCATGACGATCCTTCGCGATGCAGTGGTCTCATGAAATAAGGAAACGTATTCGTGCTAGGAACACACGCGGATTTCGGACGAATAAATTTTGCTTGTATTTTGTAGATAATAATACTTTGTTTCATAATAAACAATTTGTCAAGTGTCATTTATTTACAGGTAATAGTGCATGTTTCAGTCGGGTAAATCTTGATTAATATTTGATACGCTGTTTTTGGCATATTTCAGACACATCAAGAAATATGCTCCCGATTTTAAACATTAATATCTCCGTGAATTTTTAAGTGAAATACAACTGTAATATATCAAAATCTAAGTTAGTCCTTCCTCTATTTGATGCAAGTTATTTCTCTTTAAAAGCTTTACTTGTTTAGAAGTTATTTCGAATCAAACCGGAGTACTTTTTTTTGGGACACCCGGTATATATATATATATATATATATATATATATATATATATATATATATATATATATATACTATATATATATATATATATATATATATATATATATATATATATATATATATATATATATATATATATATATATATATATATATATATATATATATATATATGTTGAGTTGTGTAATTGTACACTCCGTAATATGTTAAGGTGAAAATGTTCTAGAGTGTGTATTATATAATTTCCATACCCAGCGCAAGCAGAAAGATGTTGTCTGCCGCGGCTGGGTCTCGAACCCGCGACC
>CACRXK020012861.1:0-14617 GCA_902702795.2 Paramuricea clavata
GTGAGAACAAGATTCCTGGCGGTGAGGACGAAGTTCCTGGCAGTGACGACAAGGTTTCTTGCAGTGAGAACAAGGTTCCTGGCGGTGAGGACAAGGTTCCTGGTCGTGAGGACAAGGTTCCTGGTCGTGAGGACAAGGTTCCTGCCGGTGAGGACAAGGTTCCTGGCTGTGAGGACAAGGTTCCTGGCGGTGAGAACAAGGTTCCTGGCGGTGAGGACATTGTTACTGACGTTGAAGGCAAGGTTCCTGGCGGTAAAGACACGGTTCATGGCGGTGAGGACAAGGTTACTGGCGGTGAGGACAAGGTTCCTGGCGGTGAGGACAAGGTTACTGGCGGTGAGGACAAGGTTACTGGCGGTGAGGACAAGGTTCCTGGCGGTGAGAACAAGGTTGCTGGCGGTGAGGACAAGGTTCCTGGGCGTGAGGACAAGGTTCCTTGGCGTGAGGACAACGATCCTGGCGGTGACGACAAGGTTCCTGTGGGTGAGGACAAAGTTCCCGGCGGTGACGACAATGTTACTGGCTGTGAGAACAAGGTTCATGGAGGCGAGGACTTGGTTCCTGGCGGTGAGGACAAGGTTCCTGGCGGTGAGAACAAGGTCCCTGGCGGTGAGGACATTGTTACTGGTGGTGAGGGCAAGGTTCCTGGCGGTAAAGACAAGTTTCCTGGCGGTGAGGACAAGGTTACTGGCGGTGAGGACAAGCTTCCTGGCGGTGAGGACAAGGTTACTGGCGGTGAGGACAAGGTTAATGGCGGTGAGGACAAGGTTCCTCGGCGTAAGGACAAGGTTCCTGGCGGTGAGAACAAGGTTTGTGGCCGTGAGGACAAAATTCCTGGGCGTGAGGGCCGGGTTCCTGGGCTTGAGGACAAGGATCCTGGCGGTGACGACAAGGATCCTGGCGGTGAGGACAAGGTTCCTGGCGGTAACGACAATGTTACTGGCTCTGAGGACAAGGTTCCTGGCGGCAAGGACTTGGTTCCTAGCGGTGAGGACAAGGTTCCTGGCAGTGAGGACAAGGTTCCTGGCTGTGAGAACAAGGTTTCTGGCGGTGCAGACAAGGTTCCTGGCCGTGAGGGCAAGATTCCTGGCCGTGAGAACAAGGTTCCTGGCGGGGACGATAAGGTTACTGGCGGTGAGGATAAGGTTTCTGGCGGTGACGACAATGTTACTGGCTGTGAGGACAAGGTTCATGGCGGTGAGGACAAGGTTACTGGCGGTGAGGACAAGGTTAATGGCGGTGAGGACAAGGTTCCTGGCGGTGAGAACAATGTTCCGGGCGTTGCAGACAAGGTTTCTTGCCGTGAGGGCAAGGTTCCTGGCCGTGAGAACAAGGTTGCTGGCGGTGACGACAAGGTTACTGGCGGTGAGGACAATGTTCCTGGCGGTGAGGACAAGGTTACTGGCGGTGAGGACAAGGTTACTGGCGGTGAGGACAAGGTTCCTGCTGGGAGGACATGGTTCCTGGCGGTGAGGACAAGGTTCCTTGTGGTGAGGACAAGGCTCCTGGTGGTGAGGACAAGGTTTCTGGCGGTGTGGAAAAGGTTCCTGGCAGTGAGAACAAGGTTACTGGCTTTGAGAACAAGGTTACTTGCATGAGGAGAAAGTTCCTGGCCGTGAGGACAAGGTTACTGGCGGTGAGGACATTGTTACTGGCGTTGAGGGCAAGGTTCCAGGCGTTGAGGGTAAGGTTCCTGGCGGTAAAGACATGGTTCCTGGCGGTGAGGACAAGGTTACTGGCGGTGAAGACAAGCTTCCTGGCGGTGAGGACAAGGTTAATGGCGGTGAGGACAAGGTTAATGGCGGTGAGGACAAGGTTCCTGGCGGTGAGAACAAGGTTCCTGCCGGTGAGGACAAGGTTCCTGGGCGTGAGGACAAGGTTTCTGTCGGTGAGAACAAGGTTCCTGGCCGTGAGGACAAGGTTCCTGGGCGTGAGGACAAGGTTCCTGGGCGTGAGGACAAGGATCCTGGCGGTGACGACAAGGTTCCTGGCCGTGAGGACAAGGTACCTGGCGGTGAGAACAAGGTTACTGGCGGTGAGGACATTGTTACTGGCGGTGAGGGCAAGGTTCCTGGCGGTAAATATATGGTTCCTGGCGGTGAGAACAAGGTTACTGGCGGTGAGGACAAGCTTCCTGGCGGTGAGGACAAGGTTAATGGTGGTGAGGACAAGGTTCCTGGCGGTGAGAACAATGTTCCTGGCGGTGCGGGCACGGTTCCTGGCCGTGAGGGCAAGGTTCCTGGCCGTGACAACAACGTTCCTGGCGGTGACGACAAGGTTACTGGCGGTGAGGACAAGGTTCCTGGCGGTGAGGACAAGGTTACTGGCGGTGAGGACAAGGTTGCTGGCGGTGAAGACAAGGTTTCTGCTGGGAGAGCATGGTTCCTGGCGGCGAGGACAAGGTTCCTGGCGGTGAGGACAAGGTTCCTGGCGGTGAGAACAAGGTTTGTGGCGGTGTGGAAAAGGTTCCTGGCAGTGAGAACAAGGTTACTGGCTGTGAGAACAAGGTTACTTGCATGAGGAGAAGGTTCCTGGCCGTGAGGACAAGGTTCCTGGCGGTGAGAACAATGTTCCTGGCGGTGAGGACATTGTTACTGGCGGTGAGGGCAAGGTTCCTGGCGGAAACGACAAGGTTCCTGGCGGTGAGGACAAGGTTACTGGCGGTGAGGATAAGCTTCCTGGCGGTGAGGACAAGGTTTCTGGCACTGAGAACAAGGTTAATGGCTGTGAAAACAAGGTTACTGGCATGAGGACAAGGTCCCTGGCCGTGAAGACAAGGTTCCTGGTGGTGAGGACAAGGGTCCTGCCGTTGAGAACAAGGTTCGTGGCGGTGAGGAAAAGGTTCCTGGCGTCCTGGTGGTGAGGACAAGGTTCCTGGCGGTGAGGACAAGGTTCCTGGCGGTGAGGACAAGGTTTCTGGCGGTGAGGACAAGGTTAGTGGCTTTGAGAAAAAGGTTACTAGCGGTGAGGACAAGCTTCCTGGCCGCGAGGACAAGGTTACTGTCGGCGAGGACAAGGTTAATGGCGGTGAGGACAAGGTTGTTGGCGGTGAGAACAAGATTTCTGGCGGTGAGGGCAAGGTTCCTGGGGGTGAGGACAATGTTCCTGGCGGTGAGAACAAGGTTCCTGGCGGTGAGGACAAGGTTCCTGGGCGTGAGGACAAGGTTCCTGGGCGTGAGGACAAGGCTGCTGGCGGTGACGACAAGGTTCGTGGCGGTGAGCACAAGTTTACTGGCTGTGAGGACAAGGTACCTGGCGTCGAGGACTAGGTTCCTGGCGGTGAGGACAAGGTTCCTGGCGGTGAGGACAAGGTTCGTGGCGGTGAGCACAAGGTTCCTGGCGGGGACGACAAGTTTACTGGCGGTGAGGACAAGGTCCCTAGCGGCGAGGACAGGGTTCCTGGCTGTGAGGAAAAGTTTCCTGGCAGTGAGAACAAGGTTACTGGCTGTGAAGACAAGGTTACTGGCATGAGGTCAAGGTTCCTGGCGCTGCGAACAAGGTTCCTGGCGCTGAGGACAAGGTTCCTGGCGGTGAGGACCGGGTCCCTGGCGGTGCGGACAATCTTCCTAGTGGTCAGGACAAGGTTCCTCGCGCTGAGGACAAGGTTCCTGGCGCTGAGAACAAGGTTCCTGGCGCTGAGAACAAGGTTCCTGGGGCTGAGGACAAGGTTCCTGGCGTTAAGGACAAGGTTCCTGGTGTTGAAGAGAAGGTTGCCGGCCGTGAGGACAAGGTTCCAGGTGGTGAGGATAAGGTTGCTGACGGTGAGCACAAGGTTCCTGGCGGTGTCGACACGGTTACTGGCTGTGAGGAATAGGTTGCTGGCGGTGAGGACTAGGTGCCTGGCGGCGATATCAAGGTTCATGGCCGTGAGGACATGGTGCCTGGCGGCGAGGACAAGGTTACTGGCTATAAGGACTAGGTTACTGGCGGTAGGAACAATGTTCCTGGCCGGGAGAACGAGGTTCCTGGCCGTGAGGAAAAGGTTCCTGGCGGTGAGGACAAGGTTGCTGGCGGTGAGGACAAGGTTCCTGGCGGTGAGCACAAGGTTACTGGTGGTGACGACACGGTTACTGGCTGTGAGGAGAAGGTTGCTGGCATGAGACCAAGGTTCCTGGTGGTGAGGACAAGGTTTCTGGCCGCGAGGACAAGGTTCCTGGTGGTGAAGACAAGGTTCATGGCGGTGAGCACAAGGTTCCTGGTGGTGACGACACGGTTACTGGCTGTAAGGAGAAGGTTGCTGGCGGTGAGGACTAGCTCGCTGGCGGTTACAACAAGGTTACTGGCTGTGAGGACAAGGTTGCTGGCGGTGAGGACTAGATTCCTGGCGGTGAGATCAAGGTTCCAGGCCGTGAGGACAAGGTTCCTGGCGGTGAGGACATGGTTCCTGGCGGTGAGAACAAGCTTCCTGGCGGTGAGGAAAAGGTTCCTGGCGGTGAGGACCAGGTTCCTGCCGGTGAGATCAAGGTTCCTGGCCTAGAGGACAAGGTTCCTGGCGACGAGGACAAGGTTACTGGCTGTGAGGACTAGGTTACTGGCGGTGAGGACAAGGTTCCTGGCCGTGAGGACAAGGTTCCTGGCCGTGAGGACAAGGTTCCTGGCGGTGAGGACATGGTTCCCGGCAGTGCGGACAAGATTCCTGCCGGTGAGGACAAGGTTCCTGGCGGTGAGGACAAGGTTCCTTGCGGTGAGGAAAAGGTTCCTGGCAGTGAGAACAAGGTTAATTACTGGCTGTGAGGACAAGGTTACTGGCATGAGGACAAGATTCCTGTCCGTGAGGAGAAGGTTCCTGGCGGTGAGGGCAAGTTTCCTGGCGGTGAGGAGAAGGTTCCTGGCGGTGAGGACAATGTTCCTGGCGGTGACGACAAGGTTACTGGCTGTGAGGACAAGGTTCCTGTCGGTGAGAACTAGGTTCCTGGCGGTGAGGACAAGGCTCCTGGCGGTAAGGACAAGGTTCCTGGCGGTGAGGACAAGGTTACTCTCGGTAAGGACAAGGCTCCTGGCGGTGAGGACAAGGTTCCTGGCGGTGAGGACAAGCTTCCTGGCGGTGAGGACAAGGTTCCTGGCGGTGAAGTCAAGGTTCCTGGCGGTGAGGACAAGGTTCCTGACTGTGAGGACAAGGCTGCTGGCGGTGAGGACAAGGTTCCTGGCGGTGAGGACAAGGTTAGTGGCTGTGAGGACAAAGTTACTGGCTGTGAGGACAACGTTCCTGGCGATGAGGACAAGGTTCCTGGCCGTGAGGACAAGGTTCCTGGCGGTGAGGACAAGGTTCCTGGCGGTGAGGACAAGGTTACTGGCTGTGAGGACAAGGTTCCTGACGGTGAGGAGAAGGGTCCTGGCGGTGAGGACAAGGTTCCTGGCGGTGAGGACAAGGTTCGTGGCCGTGAGGACAAAGTTCCTGGCCGTGAGGACAAGGTTCCTGGCGGTGAGGACAAGGTTCCTGGCGGTTAGGACAAGGTTCCTGGCAGTGAGGAGAAGGTTCCTGGCGGTGACGACAAGGTTGCTGGCGGTGACGACAAGGTTGCTGGCTGTGAGGACAAGGTTACTAGCGTTGAGGACAAGGTTCCTGGCCGAGAGGACAAGGTCAGGGGCGCCGGAAGCAATGTGAAGCGGCGGGGACAGCGATTTCAAAAGGGACTTCCTTCTCAGCCATCGTTTTTCTGGGCAGCAATATTTATTGAAACTTTACAGTATGGATGCACGATTACTTCTGGCTATTATGGATCGCAAACTTCGAAATGTAGATCGATTTTTAGCTATTCGTTATACGGTGCTAAAGGCGCAAAATAAAATCAGTAAACAGACTTATATTGGTTGGTTTAGCATTAATTTTACTACAACTGGTTAATAATTAAGCAAAGATTGCTTAAAGGTGCTGTACAGTCCGTTCTGCGTATGTGAACAAAGGAACCCTCTTCTTATTATACAAACATTTTATTCGGGTTTTTATTTCATTTTATGTTCTTGCAAAGCTTAATTGTTGTGTCTTGATAATTTATTATACTCTAGAATCATGAATATATATATAGTTGTCGAATAAAATTCTATATTTTGGATACCGAAATGTAAACAAATCCTTTGTTTACATACGGACTGTATTGCATCTTTAAACATTGCTTAAAAATAGTTCGAAATTCCAATTGCTGTGAATAATGCACAAATTTCGAGGTGTAGTTCTGGCAAAAAGTGCACCCTGTTGCCCCCGTGCTGCCCCCGCAATGTTTGGCAACGGGGGCAGTTTCTCTCGCTGTCCCCGTGGCTCCGGCGCCCCTGACAAAAGTATATTGTATATATTGTTGAGTAAGGATAAATAGTATATTGTGTATAATAATAAAAATAATAATAATAGTCTTTATTAATCAATACTCGAAACACACGTCCGAATTTACATGGAATTATAAAAATAAAGTATATAGTCTATTTTACGTTAATTGTTTACATCAATAATTTAATAAAACTAGTAAAATTCTACAATATTGTTAAAATGTATCATGCACCAGATAAAATTGTAGAGATCTATTTACAAAAGATTTTTTAAATCTTTCAGTTCTTACTAAGGGCAGCTCAAAGTCATAAGCCCTTTGCCTTAAAGTTCGATTTAATTTGTCGGGTAAAAGTTCTCTTAGTGCATTATTTTCATCATCTAATATTTTTTTCCATAACTTCTTGTCTCTCTTATTAATTATATCTCTAAAATTAGATTTCTCTGTCACATACCCATTACGGTATGCACGACTTACAAACTTATCAATCTGACTAATGTATTTAGTGTAAGAAGCTCCTTTCCAAAGGTCAATTCCGAAAGTGAATAATGACATTATTAAACTCTGAAAGAGAAGTTCTAACTGCTTTGTTGTAAAACCATAATATTTACACGCCCATAAAATGTACATTCTTCCACTCGCTTTTTTAAGCATCTCTTCTAATTGTCTGTCCCAATTTTCCAGTATTTCCTCAAGCGTAATTCCAAGTATCTTGAGCCATGTTTTCCGTTTGATGGACGGAATGCAACTGGGTAGAAGTATCGATGTTCTCCCACGAACAATCATTACGTATGTTTTATTCATATTCAGCACCATTCGATTTTCATCTGACCATAATTTCATATTTTCTACCTCTTCTGCACCTGTATCATCCTCATCATAGCCCGGGGCTTCTATTTTTATATCATCAGCGAATTTACAGGGTTCATTGATTGGATTGACAGGTTTAATTTAATGTCATGTACCATTATTGAAGATAGTATCGGGCCTAGAACAGTCCCCTGAGGCACGCCACGACCACGATTAATTTTCAAGAAATTGGTTGTGATGCCATCAACTGTTACTCTCTGTTTGCGATCTTTTAAGAAATCTATCATCCAATTTATGATGTACGGGTTAAAAGGCAATTTCTTAACTTTTCCAAATAGTATGTCGTGTGGAACACTGTCAAAAGCCTTGCTAAAGTCAAATGATAGCACTCTCACATATTTCACACCATTATCCAGCCCTTTCAACCACGTATGTTGACATTTAATTAAAGCTATCGTTGAGTTATGTCCCACTTTATATGCGTATTGGTCAGAATCGATTGAGTGATACATAACATCTAGCTGCGATCTCATTTTTGTATATACATCTCTCAAATAATCTCATTATGATGTCTGTTAGTGAGATGGGTCTCAGTTCAGAACTTGAGTTGATAACATTTTCTTTTGGTATTGGAACTATATTCGCTCTCTTTCATACTTCAGGGACTTTTCCAACTTTCAGAGATACGTTAAATATTTTTGTTATAGATGGAGCTAATTCAGCTGCGTATGTCTTCCAGAACCAGTGTTACCGGTAAATCGTCAGGGCCAGATGATGAACACTTCTCTTTTCTTAGGAAGTTGTAGACAATATCGATAGAAAGAAACGGAATTCTAGTTCCCTCTGGAATTTCTAGTAACTGAGGGGCTTAATAATTAGGGTCAGTGTTTATAGTTTGAAAGTAGGCATTTATAATATTCGGATCAATCAGAGAGCTAACAGGTGCAGAATTTTTCTCTTTCCTGTCAGTAATGTTATTAACATTATTCCACCATTTCTTTCTTACAGTTTTATGAATTTGGTTCTCATTTTGAACAGCATTAAATTGATTGGCGCAAATTAGTGTGTTAATTTGATTTTGTAGACGAAAAGTAGATTCTTCATCACCTACGCCTACAGCTTTCTTCCTTTTTTTCAACAAATATTTTACGAGAGGGGACATGAATGGTGCATCGCGACGATGTTCGGACTTTTATCAGTGGAAAATTGTTCCCAAATCTCGGCCAGAGACTTTCATAAAGTTGTTTATTCATCTCATCAGGGGCTTGGTCATATTTTGTTATCTTGGACCAGTCCAAATTCTCTAGTTCTCATAGCATGTTTAATTTTCTATGTTCTGTCACATCCCTAAAGAATGAATTTGTTCTTTTTGCTTTTATAATGTTTCTCGAGTATGTAGGTCGCGATTATTCTATCTGTTTATATCTCCAGTAATAATTATCTTTGTATTAGGGTTTTCCGATAATAACTGCTCGCATGAGTCCATTAGGAATTCTAATAAATCGTCTGCATTATAATTATGGTCGGGAGGATGGTATACAGCTGCAACATTAAAACTGGAGTTTTCAGTTGTAATTTTTACCCATATAGGCATTCAAACGGGTTATCCATATTTGGTATTTTTTCCATTCTCCAATCTTTTCTACAAAGGATTGCCACTCCACCACCACGGGCACCTAATCCATCTTTTGTAAGGGGTTAGGTTTCAAGTGGGACGAAAGTCCTGTTCCTTTCTCCTGTCACACATAACTTGTTTATATATAATAAAACAGTTATTCCACTCACTCTCGTCGTATGCGATTGGTAGCCAACTCGATGCTACGCGTACGCACCTCGTCAGCTATCAGCTAATACACGGCTCGAGTTCACAAAATAACTATTATATATTCAGACTTTTTGGTATTGTTTACAAAGGTGGTGATGTCAACAAGCAAGACAATTTTGGACGCAGTCCTCTCCATGTGGCATCTGCTGTTGATTACGTAGAGATGACGGAGTTTCTTTTAGTTAACAACGCAGATATCGACTCCAAGACGTACGGCGAAATCCAAGCTGCAATCCATTACGCTGCAAAAAATGGCGCCACTCGATCATTGAAGATGTTGTTGAGTTTCCACGCAAATATAGATACACTGGATGCGAAACAAAGGACCCCACTGCAGGTACAAACTTTAAAGTCGTGCTATATTTATCACACAATAATTCTTTCTTTGAGTTTGGTACCAGGTGTATCTTTCATTTTGCAGATTGCCTCATCTTGATTCTATCATAATTTAATTTTAAAAGATTAATTTAATTTAAAAATATTTATGTTGCGCTAAAGATACAAATATTCTAAAGTGTAGTTTGTAATAATAATATTAGACAGATTTAGATCGAGGACGCGGACATCAAAGACGACGTGAAAAAATGGCGTCAAAATGCGTGACATATCCATACATGGGCACAACCCATTTTCACGTCGTCTTTGATGTCCGCGTCCTCGATCTAAATCTGTCCAATATACATGCAGGTATTATGAAATTACAATATCACGTATCTATTACAGGAAAGTTAAAAAATGTATCATAAACTTATCAAGGGCTATACAAGTATGTAAAAGGCTTTCTTAAATAAATAATTCTTCAAAAGGTTCTTAAAAGGGGACACATTAGAAGATTATCTTATATTTAAGGGTAAACCGTTCAAGCAACAGGTCTAGCTTCAAAGAAAGCCCCGTCCCCAAAAGTCTTGCAAGTTGTTCTTGGGACCACAAGTATAGTTTCTGCTAGTTGGATCTTAACAATAAGGACCAGCCATTAACCGAAGCAAATGTTCTAGATAAATGGGTGCCTCACCGTGTCAGCAGCACTTTGAAAGCGATAAGAGCAATTTTATAAACCATGCGGTAACGAACTGGCAACCAATGAAGTTTCCTTAAGACGGGCGTGTAATATGCTCAAACTTGGGAATTAGATAAACTACTCTACCGGGTGTCCCAAAAAAAAGTACTCCGGTTTGATTCGTAATAACGTCTAAACAAGTAAAGCTTTTAAAGAGAAATAACTTGCATCAACTAGAGCAAGGACTAACTTAGATTTTGATATATTACAGTGATATTTCACTTAAAAATTTACGGAGATATTATTGTTTAAAATCGGGAGCATATTTCTGGATGTGTCTGAAATATGCAAAAGACGGCGTATCAAATGTTAATCATGATTTGCACGACTGAAACATGCACTATTGCCAGTAGGTAAATGACACTTGACAAATTGTTTATTAATGAAACAATTAGTATTATTATCTACAAAATACACGCACGATTTATTCGTCCGAATCCGCGTGTGTTCCTAGCACGAATACGTTTCCTTTTTTCACGAGACCACTGCATCGCGAACGATCGTCATGGATCGTTCGTAGTTCTGAATTAAGACATAACAAGCAACTCCCCAGAGTCATCCAACACTTTTGGAACAAAACGTAAGAAAATAGTAGCGTTGATATTGTGATGTGTATTTGCAAAAAGCAATATTATTTCCTTCATTTAAAGAATAATATTCATCCTGCTCTATAACCGAGAAATAATCAACTCTGTTTTGAACCCATGAAAAACATTAAAAAATTAGGCTATTTAAGAAAAATTTAAGCGCCTGCCTTGCATGGTCTTTCATGCATGTATACCTTTAAGTTTGCAAAGACCTATTTCGAACGTTCATATTTCAGGAAAAAATTAGCTAAGACTTAAATGTAAGATGTCTAAATCTACGCCAAATCCCTTACAAACCCTAATGACAATTCGCTGAAATACAAGTTATAGCCTGATATGTCATTAAGCAAACAAACACTGGCGTTAATATTTGATATGCTGATTTTCGCTAATTTTAGACACATCCCAAAATATGCTCCCGATTTTGAACATTAATATCTCCGTGAATTTTTAAGTAAAATACAACTGTAATATATCAAAATCTAAGTTAGTCCTTCCTCTATTTAATGCAAGTTATTTCTGTTTGATATCTTTACTTGTTTAGAATTTATTATAAATCAAACCGGAGTACTTTTTTTTGGGACACCCGGTAGCAGCAGCTTTCAGAAAATAAGCTGCAATCAATTAAACGGATACGGAGGTATACCATACAGAGAGTGACCAAAGCATGGATAAGTATTTTAGTTGGGTCAGGAGAAAAATTCTAATAAACTGCGAAATGCCCTGCTACAAACTTAATGATCACTGTATAGATAGTTGCTGTCTGGAACCGATTATCAAAAACTCAGTCTTGGTGTCATTAATTAACAATCCATGCGTAATTAGGTCAGGCTCAAACATCGACTATGTATATTCCTCCATTGAATTCATGGGATCTTCATGGGAAAACAAAGAAGTACTGTAGGCTTGAAAAGATGCATAGTTGAGTGTCGTATGCAAATCCGTGGGCAGAATGAAGATGCTTTGATGATGCTTTTAAATATTTCAGAAGCGTAGAGAAGAAATAGAATATTGTTGTGGACTTTTAACAGGGCGGTCTCGGTAGAGTGAAACGTCCGATAGGAAGATTTAGTGGAACAGTGATCTTAGAGTTAATAGAACTAGTATGAGGCTAAACATGATATCAAGAATTTTCAAACCGAGGTCTGAATAATTAACAATTATCAACCGATTAGTGGAGGTTAATAATGCAAGCAACCAATCCAATTGCGCAAAAGCACCACCCACCTCCCAAGTATGTGCTAATTCTGGATATTATACGTAAGCAGAATCCGATAATTGTTTTATTATACGTTGAAAAGTACAAACGGGAAAGACAAGACTGGCTGCCGGTGGAAAAGATGCAATAAATTAATTTCCGAGTTTTAGTCCCATATATCTGCGCTATTATATCTGAATGCCGGACCGTGTTCATTTTTAGCATTTTGACAGATCAATTGATTAAGTGAATAGTGAATAGTGACTGTTGAACTGTTTACAACTGTTTCCTTCTTTTCATTAAGGTCGCTGCAGAATGGGGCCGAGGCAAAACGGCAAAAATCTTGATTGCAGAAGGAGCAGCTTGTTGTTTATTGGACATCACGGGTAACTCTGCACTGTGCGTGGTCATTGAACATCTACCAAATCTCGCAGTCGAAGCTCTTATAACCAATTGCATATTTCTGATGTGATTACATCGCGTGAATACTACTTTTTACAGCATCTAGAAGCTTCGCGGCAAAAATTTGAAACGAAAACAGTGAGAACTCCTCTCGAAACCGCTGTGGCTAATCGCAAATACGAAGTAGTAACGCATCCGGTTATGCAGAGGCTGGTGCATAACAAGTGGAAACAATATGGCTGGTTTTCAACCGCTGTTCATTTGTTTTTTCACGTTGCTTTTGGCATCGCATGGACGGTGTTTTCTATTGGTACGCCAAGACATGGAAAAGACGTTTACAATGAATTCGTGGATAGAGTTTGGAAAATTACTCTTGGCGTTACTATTCTACTTATGACTCTGTATGACATTGGGAAACATTTTCGAGGTCAGTATTGTTCTCCACATCAAAATGCATTCCCAGTATAATTTATCCATATATTCACGCTATCTAGAATTCGTACTTGAATGATGCGGTGAAGGCAATCTTCCCCCAGGATAAACAGCGGCGTAGCCAGACCTTCATTTTTTGGGGAGCCAAGCTCACGCCGAAGGCGTGAGATCGTCTAGGGGGTCCGGGGGCATGAACCCCCGGGAAAATTTGAAATCTTGGGTCCCTGAAATGCGATATCCAACATTCTTGGGGTGAAATCTTGCAGAATTCCGAAGATTATAAAGTGCATCGAACACATGAATTTTCCCAGACATTTCTACTCGGAATTAAGTAAATTGGAAAAGTCACCTTGAAAAACAGGAGGAGGGGTCAGTGTCACCTTATTTACCCTCTGTGATGCTGGGGGGGGGGGAGAAAATCCCAAAGTGATTTTGATCAGAAATGTTGCATTTAAATCATTCTAGGTTCTATGAGACACCATTTTCGCATTCTCAAAATTGCGTTTCTTCTCCATACGATACAGAATAAGTCTGAGAAGAAATATTCATGCTATGATAATGCATACATGTATTTAAATCTAAACTAAATCTATTCTTCTTGGAACCACATCTATAACTGCGTTAACGAGATTTTACAAATCAAGTTCCTCCAGTAGGCTATGTCGTCTTTTTCCGTAGTCCAGACGTACTTAATCAGTTTCAGCTTCGAGCATGTAACGTGTACCAATTTCTCTACGGATTTAGCCGTTTTGAGAGAATGGGTTTTAGGGCGATTGGCGTAAGGTTTTATAGAGAAATAAGAGTGGCTGTAATCTTTCGACAGCCTCGATTTGTATACAGGTCAGCAATAGACTATTTGTTTACGAGCTTTACAGATATGATTGCAGGACGACCATTGCTGTAAGCTTGTCGTGTATGCATGTTGACATCCCAACGCGCTATCAACACAATATTTCAGGACGACTCAATCAGTAGCGCTGCTACATTAAACTAAATGTTGGTCTTTGAATTATAAGGAGAGCTGTCCATAAGGAGAGCTGTCCATGCTTTGATTGGCCCCAACCCACTTGATGTTTTGATAAACCAAAACGCCCTATTAGCAGCCTTGTGAATGTTACATGATTTTAAGCTAGTTACATTTACAGTTATATTATCATAAAAGTAATTATAGTTACCGAGACAAGTCATGATGGAATGAAGTAACTAGTTTACCTACAGTGTTACAAAGTTATCTTAATTAAGAATTTCTGAACTACAAGTAGTTACAAATCCTAGACACAACATAATCGCTATCTATATGGAATATATAGTATACGGCATGAAATTGAGCGGCCATGTTGTATCGGATCAGATACAAATCGGTTCGTGGAGAGGTTGAATTTAATTCATTTCATTTCATTTTTTATATATGGAAAACCATTTCGTTTCTTCATAATTATTAATAAGTTTTACAATATCGTATGTACACGCGTTTACATATGGATTAGTCTACGTCACAGTTATTATATAGAATACGCTAAGGTATCATATGTATTATAGGTATATTACGCAATACTACACTATACATACTATAATATATTATACATACTATAATATTATACTATACAGTCTATATACGAGGAATACAGCTTGAGTTCTTTCCATACATGGAGCATTAAACGCTTCCGTAATTATATTCTTTATTCCAGATCATATATCTTGGAACTACCCTATAACACAGTAAGCAGTTATTAAAACAATCCAAAAATATTGGGTTAAACGGGTAAATTAAACTTAAGAATTCAAACGAGATGGCCCCCAAACACAAGTATATTGACGTCATTTTTCTGAGCCAGAAAAAATTAAATTAGCATGTTTTTTGTATTATTATCATGCAACATAACTGGTTTTAATACTTTCCCAATTTAGCTACGTTCAAGTCTCGAAGATCTCAAAGAAATTGGATCAGATGGAAAATGGAACAACTTGAATACGACTTGAAGTATTGCCATCCAAGGTGGCCGCAGGAGAAGAAATTCGTGAAAACCGAAATGAAGAGAGTGCGTG